>MNCI01031743.1:238177-256783 GCA_015680685.1 Gnetum montanum
ATATATATATATATATAAATGAATAAATAAAATAAAAATGAATTGTAGTTGTTACTGTAATGCCTTTTGTAAAAATAAAAGGTCATCCGTAAACAAAGTGGTATAAGCATATACGTAATCCGTACGATTATCGAGTGGGTGCTGTAACGTTGAAAATGTTGGTGCCTTAATCAAGCCTAAAAGTGATTGACTTTACTGTGTCTTCATTGTGAATTTGAGTTTCCATGTAACATCGCACACGGTCTTTGATTAAAAAAAACATAAATCTTCGTTCCGATCATAGCATACACCTTATAATTCATCAAAAGTTTATATTATTAATTTTGAGACTGGTAATATTGTGGTGCCAGGCTTTACCGTTAGTCATATGATTCATATAAGTAATGTCTACTATGCTGTGCTGTGTAAGTAGTGTTGTGATACCAATTCATTTGTTTTAAAGAAAAACGAGTCTAGCGTCTGATTTTTACTTTTTCAATAAATAATTAAATAAGCATTAATTTTAAACTACTTTACCATTTAGTTTTGGTAGGGTGAAAAGTGACAGGGGTTTGGTTCTTCCTCTTAATATTCTTTGTAACTGTTAACATTTTTTGAGAAGAGAGTTGGAATTTGAAATAATTGTAATATAAATGCTATTCTAAAATACATAGTTCAGTTAAAATTTTATAATGTAGCATTGCTTAACAAAATAAAACCTATGATAAAAACTTTTAAATCAAAAGTCTTATCATAGGCTTTAGTACTATTGTAATGAGACGGTAATCTGATGATGCCATCATAATGCGGCAAAGCTGTCGGCTATTAGTTTTAATAAAACTCAAAATGAAGTTTTATGGTGTCCGTACAAATGTGGCATATAGCACAGATAGAGGGTAGGGAATTACATACTATAAATTTCTTAAACCATCATTAAAAATATAATTACTGAGTAAAAAAATTAAAAACAGATAAAGAATTTTGATTCAACTCCAGTTTATGTTTCTTATACGTAATTGAACATATTTATTTGAAGTCCCAATCTCCTTGTTTTAATTTTCAAATATCCGTTTGGCCTTTGAATCAACACTTTTTGGTATCAAAATCCTAGTAATACGGCAATAATGGATGGATTCTAAAAGATCATGAAAAGGAACGGTAAGAATTTAAGAAGAAATACAAAGACGTGCACTGTTACCCCTATCAGAGTTGAAATTGACAGTGTCAAAAATACCCATACAATTAGGAAAGAGACTCCGAGAACTAGTGAATTAAGTATACTCGTGCAGAAATTCCATGGAAACCTGCAGGCAGTTGTTGCATTCTTCTAAAGAGAGCTCATTCCAGCCCTAAACAAGTCCATAAACTTCCGGGAATACAGATGCATTACTTCCAAAGAGAGCTCATTCCAGCCCTAAACAAGTCCATAAACTTCCGGGAATACAGATGCATTACTTCCAAAGAGAGCTCATTCCAGCCCTAAACAAGTCCATAAACTTCCGGGAATACAGATGCATCCAAAAAAGATACCCACACCCGCCGCCACACCAACCATCAGGAAGAAACGATCAAACCAGATGCACAAGAACGCATATATGACACCTATCACAAATATCTCGAACTACACACGCAAAAACAACAAGAAGTTAACACTTCTTCTCCGCACAGGCTTATCTCTTTAACAGCCTGCAAGAAGTCTATCATCAACTATCACGCTGCATAGACAGCACACGCGCCAACACGGTATGGGCACAGATTAATAAAAAACTTTCTGGGGGGAACTCGGGGACTCATAGGTTTTTTTCTACCTATTGAGCTTTTTCCTTCGCCTCCCCCGTGGGGGTGATCCACCGCATTCATAACTATTCCGCGTACTTCGGGTCGTCTTCCTATCCAGCGCTTTGAGCCGGCTTTACTAAAAAATTTGTTGTTTGATTGGAAATTGCTAACTTGTCCTATTGTTGCTGAACAGTTAGAAGGTATTAAACGAAGTTCCCTGGAGGGCAATCTTAATACGGCGAATCGGCCTTCTTTGGCAATTAGTTTAGCTACAGTACCTGCAGCTCTAGCTAATTGTCCTCCCCTTCTTAATATTGTTTCTATATTATGGATCGTTGTACCTACAGGTATGTTGGTTGAAGTAGATTTTTTTGAATAAAGAAAATCCCTTCCCAAGCTGTACAAGCCTCTCTCAGGGCATACAGCTTTCTGGATGTATAAATATGGATTTTTATCCATACACTATGCTTTTTGACATCCTAGGTTTAGGATCACACGTGGTATAAAATAATAATACCACAACGGAAGCATGATAAACTCAAAACTAAGGATGTGTAGTTGTTTTTTTCAATATATTATCATAATTAAGGTTTTGCAGTCAAACTGCACTTTCATGCCAAACCTTTTTTTTCTGAGCAAACATTTCAATTTGTAATCTGCATGTCTCTACATAAACCAAAAATCTGCACTATTCTGATAAGATACAAAATCACACCAACATCATCATCACATATATAAGAGTGCAGAGAGTTTCATACAATTATAAATAGTCCATACTACTGTACATGGAAATATACAATAACCAACCCCTGAAGATTCTCCCCTCCTCTACTCTCTCTCTCTCTGCTCGTCTGTGCTCCTGTGACTTCCACCTGTAATTAAATAAAGTCAGTATAACACTGAGTGGGAAGCCTTTACACTTCCCCTGCTAGATCCCTAAGGTCATTTACCTTAGGGAGATTCCCTGAAGGGGAACGCCCGACCCGAGTGATCTCTAGACAGTAAGGGGAATCGTTTAGGTAAAGGTTCGGTGGTTCCATGCAAGCGCCCTGCAATCTTCCATAAGCATATGGTTTCGGGATGAGGCTTCTGTGAGTTTAGTGTATTGAGGTTACGAAGTCACTAACTTCATACTGCGATTCAAGCTCCCTTGTTGTCGAACTAATGTTCCTAGCCTCGTTCACAGCCTGGGTAGTCAGTGTTGTAGTTATGTAGTTGGTGCCTTTGTGCTTCAATTGCTTGACTCTCGGGGCAGAATGCTGGAAAGAAGATCCCAACATGTCAGCGACGGATCGTGTGCCTCTTGGGGTCACCCGTGACTTACTAGCATGGTGAATGGAAGCAAGATTATCATCTTGNGCGGCATAGATCTTGGAAGAACGTACAGCTGAAAAAAGCCACCAAAATCCGGAGAAGACTGCGGGTGGCACAACCAAATATTGCAGGGTTGGGAACTTTCCTAGGATTGTCAAGTATGCTGTAACCAGCAAAGTCAGGAACTCCAATGAAAGAAGTGTTCTCGAAACGAAACGTAGAAAGCAAAGGTCCATCAAGATTTTGCCTCCCAGCCTTCTTTGATTTCAACAATCAGTTTGAAGAGCTTTGAATGCATCCGTGGCGCAATTTTTGCATGGTGAAATGCCATAAATTCGATCACATTTCAGGCCTTCCAGAGTGACTCTGTGGTCTGCTGCCCAGAAGCATAGTTAACAAAAATCAGCAACCAGGCAACGTGATGAGAAACGGGGAAATAAGAAATGGTTTACATATCTTAGTTTTAGTATATACAATTTTAAACATATTCACCTTCAGAATACAATTCAAAATGCAATGAAACCAGAAAATATTTGGACAAAAATGAAAAAAAAAATTACATATACATTATTCAACTCTGTTTAATTTTTTGAAATAGTATTTGGTTTCATAAGTAACAGCAAACACATAAAGTAACAGTGTTTTGAAACAGGGTTTGTTGTGACGACAAAAACGCAAAACATTGCAAATCCGTCGCGTTTCTGATAACTATGTCCAGAAATACCCATTGACATTTTATAACACTCTGTTCATGGTCTTATCATGCTTGGTTTCGTCTCCGGGTAAAAAAGGAAAAACTCATAAAAGACGGACGCAAGAGGACAAAACAATGACAGCCTTTAGTTTTTGCGACATTGGACGGCGTGGAATTTCAATAACGAGTTACACGTTTCTTCAATTCGGTGGTGGCTGCCCAGGTGGCAGGCATTTTTAATAACGCATTAATTTTTGTTTCCGGTACCCTTTGTCGTCACTTGATTGGAACGATTCAAGAACATTGTCATGAGTTTCGTACTAAAATTGCTCACTCCACTTTACAATTCAACAACATTGACGATTTGTTTAATACGCAATAGCGTGGACATCACCTGCTACCTTGGCAGCCAACGCGTCTCATTCTTATGTGAAGAATTCATGGTAATCCTAGCGTTATCCCAAGTTGTTTTGTTAGTGATTATAAAGCTCATTTAATTTCAATGTTTATTCTAATCGGAAGATGATTTCTTTTCTACCTTCGTTGTTTCTTGGACATCCATTAGGTGTGCCCATTTCGTTTCCGAAGCCGATGTAATTTGGGCATTCACGGCCAAGGTTGTTTCTAAATGTTTACATGTTCCCTTTATGATCCTACATTTCTTATTGGTTTTAAATTTGGTGTTTTTTCAAGTTAAAGAATTCACATTTTCTTTTCCGTGTTAAAGAAAGAAAAGCTTGCACCTATTATTTGGTAGCCATGGATTTATTTATCAAAGTATCAAAGTATTTAAATAGTAAAGATTAATTTTCTACCACATGTATTATCAGCTAAAAATTATAATTTTTTTAATTTATGTTTTATTATTTAATTTTATTTGCACACGTTTTTAAGTAATCTATGCAGCAATATTAAGGAGACAGATAAATTATATGAAAAAGCATTTCAGCATCTTTCATTTCAGCATCTTAAAAAAAAATTTAAATTTTAAATTACAGCATCATGTTGTAATAAAGAAAATATGCATTGATTCCATATTTAAAATAATGTAAATGAATTGCTCAAATGAGCATGTAGTATTTCTCACTAAAAGCTTGTTTTGTTTTGGGATGTAATTAGGGTGATGAATGTTAAGCCAAAATGTATGCACAAATACTATAGAAAAATGTGTACTTAATGTTAGTTGAAAGGGAATATTTTTCTTAGTTTAGAATTCTATAATGTTGATATTGTTGATGTGCAAATTTGGGCCATGAAGCAACCTAACACACAATGCTTGCAAGTGCATGATTTTTTAAAGTTGTTGCCTAGGGCACCTTGCTTATGGCCACAACTAACCCAAGAATAGTCTTGAGTGAAAGGAGAATGTAATCGATAATTTAAAAGAAAATTATATTTAAAAAATATTTAAATACTTAAAACTGAGAATATTGTAAATAAAACAATTCCCATACATTAAAATGATAAACAATGTCGAATTACATCAACATATTGGGAAGCATCAAAGGGGAAAGGAAGGGACCTAGCAAATTATTCATCGATCTATTTGCTTTAGTGGCTATGGAAAGGCTAATTCCTTACCTCCTCTTAAAGATATTCATAGTAGCATTGGATAGCCCAGTTAGCTACTCGGTTCAATCCTCAAGCTTCCGAAGGTTGACAATTGTTGCCTTTGTTCCAAGTGAGATATTAACCAAATCCTTTTCCTAATTTTTCTCATGTTAGAACTCAAGGGTTAACCTTTCAAACCTTCTACACAATCTCACCTTGATGGCTTCTTGTTCTAGCCAATTCGAGAGAGCAATAGAAGGTGGACTAAGGCTATGATGGAACAAGAAGTTAAAATGAAAATACAATCCTAGGTAGCACAATTGTGATCTACCTATGCTTGTGAATTCCTCTGCTGCTTTCATTGGTAAAAATGTTTAGCAAAAGCCAACATACCCTTGACCAGATCTAAACATTATGGAGCAGTGGCATTAGTGTAAGTGTTGTAGTGCAAAAGCATTAGATCACCATCACCAACTAGGCACCGGTGTGGTGTGGCAATGAGCAAGAGCTAACCTTCACACCCAAGGTAATCCATTTAGTTTCATTCTATTATCATTTGTAAGTTGAGCTACTTTCAAGGTAGAGTGACATGTAGTGTGAGGTTCCCACTCATGGGCAATGTTGATGGCAACATAATCTCAATCAAAACAAAAAGGAAAACATCAAGGCCTACATTAATTTTTTAATATTAAATATTAAATATTTTTTTTTGTTATACAAACATATATATTAAAACCTATGTATGTATAGCTCAAAATAATTATGATTATTTTTAAATAAAATGTAAACCTAATATTATATACCTTTAGAAATACACTTGAAGAAGTTTAATTCAATGCTTCAAGGATTTTAATAAGAGACATAAATAGAACAAGGTACTATCTTGTAGCCTTCAATACATACATTAACAAAATTAATTATGAGATCCCTCATGGTTTAGACAAGAAGAATCAAATCAATTAGTATTATTGTTATTATTATTTATGAAGGAAAGGGAAGGAAGGAACTCTAGCTTTGCACCATTGTTATGAACTCAAAGGATAGTCATAATGAATCATAGTTGAGCGTGAGAAAGAATGAACTTTACATTCTAATAGTTGAATGTTAGCTCAAATCCCTTCTAGCATAATGCAAATTATTTACATTGAGTTATCTCATCATAATTTGATATGGATTACAAATTATGGAAATAACTCAAAATTATAAATGCCATTTTAGCCAAATGCAACCCAAAGGACAATTCCATTGCATCAAGTCAACTTCAAAGGTAGCACCATAAAATAACATATAGGTAATAGGTAACTTAATAAGATATGATTTTTATGACTTAGCCTCAAGGATCTCATTTTTAAATTTAATTAACAAAGAAAGAAAGAATTACAAGGAATTCTGTAATCTATAGAGTACTCTTAATAAAAATAACTAAGTCTTGAATTCAAACATTTGTTCAGTTTCTTCTATGGGATGCACCTAGATGAATATGATCCTAAAGCTATATGTTATGCATGACACTATAATAAGATATAATATTATAAATCCAATAAGATGAAATGCATTATATTCAATTACATATGATATCTAATGCAATGTGTGTGTGTGTGTGTGTAAAACTATAATTTATTAAATTATTGATCTACTAGGTGTCTATGCAGAACACCAGTATAAAAATGTTTAAGGTGGAACACATTGAAGTTTCTAGTGAACTTGTTGCCTTGGAGGTTGGCAATCTTATAAACATTAGGGGTTATGACCTCTATGACTTAGTATGGTCTTGATCACACTAGGTGAGAACTTGGTTTGAGGACCCTTTTTCCTAGAATCTCTATCTCTTTTCAAGACTAGATCGCCTATTTGAAAGGATTTAGAGGCAAAATTTTTACCAAACCATCTTTTAATAATGGTTCAATGATTTGACTAGTTTTCAACTGCTTTTAAATATTTAAGTTCAACATCCCAAAGATTATAAGGTCTAGTGATAATACTTTCATAAAGATTTAGGTAATTTAGGGAAAATTCATAAGTAGGGATTTTGAAGTTGATGGGTAATATAAATTTGTTGCCATAAACTACCTCATAAGGAGTATCTTGAGAGATTCTTTATAACGAATATGATCAACCCATACAAGCCATTTTACTTTTCCATGCTAAGATTTTTGGTTTTCATTAATCATCTTTTTAACCCTAGCTAAAATATTTTTGTTGGAAGATTCTGCTAATTCATTTCCTTGAGGGTAATATTATGTGATGTATTTGATTAGGATTTCATTATTCATAGCCCATTCAGTGATTTCTATTGAGATAAAGGCAAGACCATTGTCAACTACTAGTATGTATGGTTGTTCATATCAAGTTATGATAACTTCCTCAAGAAATTTAATAACCTGATGAGATGTAGCTCTTCTAGTTGGTTTGGCTTCTAGCCAACATGTAGTGTAGTTAGTTGCCATTAGAATATATTTATGTTGGTTGGATGATGGTGGGTTAATGGCTTTGATAAAATCAAGAGCCCATTGTGCAAAAGGTCTTACTTTAATGATAGGTTGTAGAGGTATTGAGCTTTTAAAATCTCTTTCTTTGAATAGTTAACATTGGATATAATTTTTTGATATATTATAGACATTAGTGATCATAGTTGGCTAGTGATAACTAGCCTTTATAATCTTGTGAGTTAAAGATCGATAGCCTTAGTGTTTTTCATCATGTAAGCTTTTTACCACATCATTAGCTTCTTCTCTATTTAAACACCTAAGGAGAACTTTTTAAAGTCATTTCTAAAAATATTTCCATTACTTATGGTAAATTTAGAGCTTATAGATATTATTAGTTTATGCTTATACCTAGTTAGGTCTAAAGGACAATGATGAAAAGTTAAATAATATTTGATATCTCCATTTCAACGAGCATTTAAGCAATTTGGTGTAAAGGGAACTAGGTTGTTATCTTCAACCTGTAACACATGTATAGGTATGGGCTCAAGCTCAAATGAGACTTTTGATTTTTCTAAGGTTGATTCTTGGACTATCAATTTGGTTAAACAAGTTCCTTTTACTGCTTTGGCTACCTTCGATTGAGTGTCATATTCTTACAACTTCATAATCCATTTGACTCTTTTTTTAAGGATCTTGAAGCTTTGCTAGAGTGACAGTAGTAGGATCTAGATCAATTATGATAATCTTAGATTTTAAAAGGTAAAATTGAAATTTCTTTAAAGCTTTAGCTATTGAATATAGTTTTTCTATAGGAGAGTATCTCAACTCAACATCTTTGATTTGATTGGACATATAAGTAATGGGATGTTCTCCTTGATTAGCTATCTCTTAAGTTAAAATGGTACCCATTGTATGATCACTTACAAAGGCATATAGAAAGAAATGATTTTCATAACAATAAGTAACTAAAACTAGAGCTTCATCTACAACTTCTTTTATAGCTAAGAAAGCATTTTTGTGTTTTGCAATTCATGTAATGTCCTCATCTTTCTTTTGCATTGCATTAAGAGGTCTTAATAATTCAATAAATATAGGAATAAATTGCTTGATAAAGTTAATCTTCCCAAAGAAAGCTCTTAAATGCTATTTGGATAAGGGATAGTGAATTTCTAGGATAGTCTTAACATGTCTAGGATCAATGGAAATACCTTCTCTTGTCACTATGTGACCAAGGAATTTTTCACTTTGTACATCAAATATAGACTTCTTAGCATTTAATGTCACACCATACTTCCTACATCTTAAAAATATATTTTAAAGATCTTGAATATGAGTCCCTCTATCATGTGAGAAAACTATTAAGTCATCTAAACAAACAACTATATTTTCTTTATCATCCCTTCAAAATTTTTATCCATGGCATGTTGAAAGGCTTATCCTACATTCAATAATCCAAAAAGCATTTTGGCATATTGAAATGTTCCCCACTTTATTACAAAGGTTGCTTTACATTGATCTTTCTTATTGACAAGAACTTAGTTGTAACTTGAGTATCCATCTAAGAATGAGTACATTTGCACACCATTTACTGTTTGAAGTAGTTTTTTCATAATTAGAAGTGGATAATTATCTTTAATACTAGATGCATTAAGATTTCTAAAGTCAATGCATGATCGTATCTCTCCAAATTTCTTATGTATGGAAACTAATCTTGATGCCTAGCTAGAATGTCTTACTGGATATATGATTTTAGATTCCAAGAGTTTATCAATCTCCTTTTTCATTAAAGGTTCAATTTTAAGATTTAATAGTCTTAATTTTTGTCTAAAAGGTCTACTTATAGGTCTAACTGGTATTGTGTGGGTAATGATAAATGGGTTATAAACCTTTAAATCTTCATAGGACTAGGCTAAGACATCATTGAATTCATGTAGCAATGTGATTAACAATCCCTTTTTGTCATAATGTAAATGTTTACCTATTTGAATAGGGTGTTCTTAATTTTTGTTTTTAATTAAAGAAATTTTATTTTCTAATAATACTTACCAATCTTTGGGTTCTAGTACTTTAATTTCATTATTCATTTTCTCAAATTGAGCTTTCCTGGCAATAACATTGGATCAAAATTCATTGATAAGGATTGAGTCATTCAAATAAGTGTGTGAAGCTTCAAGAATTTGATTGTAGCATTTCTCTTGAAAAGTAAGAAAATAGGTAATTTTATGATCATCATCAAACACTTGTAAAGATAATACATTATTAGGAATGGAGTAACAACCAACCTTTTCCATGATGATTTTAGAATCCCAAGCTCCATAAGAAAATGGAAGGTCAAGGACACAAGAAGCTTGTGCTAAAGCATTAGGAATGTCGTTTTCATCTCTACAGACTTGTTTTAACATGATAAGATTAAATTCCTTGAATAATTCTAATACATATGTCTTGTATGCTCTTATTAAAGGATCTTTATCTTCATAGACATTGTTGGTTTGGATTCATAATAAGTTGTAAATCACTATAAATCTTTAACTTTCAAAGATCAAAGTAAATAGTATACTCTTAGTTTGTGGATTGAAGCTTCATATTTAGCCATGTTATTTGTCATGAGCTCCGAAAAGTAAATGGCCTTAAGATTTGTAGCTTTCCTAGTGGGAATTAACATAATCCTAGCACTACATACTCATTTTGATGAGGCTCCATTGATCCTAAGTATCCATCTATTAAAGTTATTGAAATTTAAAAATAAACCTCTTTGATTGAAACAAGTATTATCATCATCATATATTGGATCATCATGAGGATTAGATAGTGAGGATTTCACTAATATCCTTATGTTTATTAATTGGTGGAGGATCAACCAATAGGAAAGTATTTTCATCATGTTGATGGAAGGTTAGTGTGTCAACATGAAGTTTAGAAAGTTCTTTATAAGTTTGGTAATAGGATGTGACATAGGTATGGATGTAAGGGTTAACATTGGGTAAGGAGTCATTCATTGCATCTAAATTTTCATCTAGCTTATATTTACGAAAATTAAGATTATTGACTCGCATAAAGTATACACTTTGATCTATTAATATGACATGAGATTCATTAGGACTTGAGATGACATGATGATGGAAAGGTTATATAGGAATTATTACATGTTTAAATCCTCATTTAATTGGAAGAAGGAGTTATGATAAATCAAATCTAAAGAAATCTCCAAATTGGGCATCGAAGGTACATGATAGCAACATGCTATAAGTAGATTTCATATCAACTACTAAGATTTCTATGTGACATGAAAATTTAGGATATTGCTTTGGAAAAATTTGAATATCTTTAAGATGTTAAGACTAGTAAAATGCTTGGCTTTGTAGTCTTTGAAGTAGGGATACATGTCAATCCTGATAAGGTTACGACTATATCTAAATTAGTGGCATGTACCAACCTTAAGGAGCTTCAGGGATTATAAGGCATATTGCAATTTATTCATAGGCTTATTGTTAGGATTACAAATAAGTTACAGCTCATGAAACACTTGCTTAAGAAAGGGGTTCACTATGAGTGGACAACTCAATGGCAAGAGGCCTTTAAAAACCTTAAGCAAGAGTTGGCACAATTATTGACAGTCTATCCTTAGCAAGAGGATAAAATGTTTTGCATTTACCTTGCCATCTCAGACACATCCATTGCTTCTCTACTTTGTTAGAAATGTGATGATGGAGTAGAAATTCCTATACACTATCTTAGCCATGCATTAGTTGCCTATGAGGCTTGAGACACTAAAGTGAAGTAATATTTTCTAGCACTAGCCTTCTCCTTGAAGAAGTAGAGACACTACCTCTTTAGAAGTCAAGTCAATGTTATTTGCAAGGATAACGTATTTAGAGCCATAATAATCAACATCTACAATAGTAGCTGTATAGCTCGATGGAAAGTGATAATAATGGAGTTTGACCTTCATTATGTCTCTCAATCCTCATCCAAAGGTCAAGATATAGCTGTACAACTTATAGTTTCACTTGTTGATGACCAAGTAGCCATAGATCCTAAGTTTCCTAATGAACACATTAACATCTTTAGCCAAGTTTTTGAGGGTTATGAGGCAGTCATGCACTTTGATAGAGCTTCAATAGCCCATGGGGTTAGTGCTGCTATGATCATAACATTCCCATATGGTGAAATCTGATCCTTTACCTATCGTTTTGATTTCCCATGTACCAACAACATAGTAGAGTATGAAGGTTTGATTAGAGGGATGATGGTATCTCATGACCTAGGAATTAGATGCTTAATGATCAAAGGCAATTCACAACTTATGGTTAACCAAGTAACCAAAGTCTATGCATGCAAAGCTAAGCACTTAAAAACTTACTATGACCTAGGAAAGCTATTATTACAATAGTTCATAGACATTGATATATAACACATACCCTCAAATGAGAACACCATAGCTAACACAATTGCAACATTAGCCCTTAATGTGATGCTAGATGTGTTTAGTAAGTTGCCCACCTTAATCGTGGACTATGATACTCCCATCACGGAAAACACTGAGGATGCCTTTATGGTCATTATTCATGCTGCTCCTGCTAGGAAGTGGTATGAAAATATCAAAATTTACCTTATGCATGGTGAATCCTCACAAGGCCTAACTACTACTAAAAGAAAACATCATACGCAAGTGATCGAAGTAGTATGTCATCATGGATGATAAGACATTATGTCGATGATCCTATGATGGCATACTCCTAAAGTGCTTAGGTAAAATCAAAGTTAGAATAGTCGTAGAGGAGGTTCACGAGGATGTTTGTGGAGGAAATATGGGACTTAGAGCTATGATTGCTAAGATTAGATGGTTAGGCTACTATTGGCCCCATATGGAAAATGACTATTTGCAAAAGTTTAAGCAGTGTGACACATGCCAATGATATAGCAACCATATACACATATCACCAATTGAGTTAACACACCACTTAGATCACATGGTCATTTCAAAGATGGGGGTTGGATATCATTGGACCTATAATGCCTAAGTATTTAGTAGGGCATAGCTTCATCATCACCACAACTGAATACTTTACAAGGCAGGTTGAAGCTATTCCCCTAAGGAAGACTATATTCGAGAAAGTTTGTAAATTCATCCTAGATAACATTATCACTCATTTTAACATACCAATAACCATAGTTATATATAATGGACCATAATTTAGTAGACAAAAAATGAAAATTTTTTGTCACAACCTAGGCATTAAGCATTTTTTCTCATTGCCTTATTACCCTCAAGCCAATGGATAAGCAAAGGCTAGCAACAATGCCATCATCAACTTGCTTAGAAAGATACTTGACAATAGCAAGTGCAAATGGCATGAGAAGCTTGTCCATGCACTATGGGCATACAAAATGACCTATTGCACAATAACTAGTATGATCCCTTATAGTCTAGTTTATGGTTCTGAAGCTATTTTACCTTTTGAATTGTAGGTGACATTGCTTTGAGTAGCGTTGATCGACTTTATCAATGATGAGTAGAACAAAGAGTTATGGACAATGACCTTGGACTTGGTGGAGGAGCAATGTATGTAGGTGCTTACTTACATCAAACACTATCAAGAGAGGTAGAAGTGGAAACATCACCATAACTTGACCATGCATAAGATAAAAAGAAGATGACTTGGTTCTCAAAGCTGTCCATGAGCACGCAGACAAATTTCAACCAATTAGGAAGGGTCCTTTCTTATCAAGAGAGCCTTTGAGAATAGTGCATTTAGAATAGCTGACATGGATGAGAATGAGTTGGCCAATCTAGTCAATAATTCCTATCTACAACCATACTACATGTTGTCAATGATCATCGACAAGCAAGCCTACTTTCAATAGTCCACTATGAACTTAAATTGGCAACATTGCCTACCAAGGCCTTAAATTGGTACCATGGCCTACCATGGCCTTCAACTAGTAACTTTGGTGACCTAAATAGCCTAATTCTCATGTGGCCTGTATGCTTTGTAGCATTATAATATGTAATGGTGTTTTGTATTATTTGTTGGTGCCTCTTGGGTCAATCTTCCAAACACCAACTAAGAGGAACCATTGAAACACCACAAAAATTTGCATGTTATAGCCAATCTTCATTATTTAGCTTTCACCCCATGAAACCCAATGCAAAAACTCATAAGTGGTCAAAGCCTCATTTCCCAAGTGAAAAAAGTTATCTAGTGTCTATATTCAAGCTTGGGGGAGGGGTCAAAGATGCCTTTTGGAATGATAAAAAGGTAATTCGATGGGTTTTATGGGGGGCATATACTTTTCTATGTTGAAAACACATGCAGGGGGTAAATCTTACCTACCCCTAACATGGAAGGGTGGTGGTTTTGGAAAATTTCTCCTTTTGGCATGGAGACTACATGCATAGCTTGGAAACCTTCCCCCCTTAGTGTTGAAGTTTTTCCCTAGTGTGGAGTCTTCATCCCAACATTGGAAATTACATCCCCTAGAGTGAAAGCCACAAAAGCCAAAATTCATCACTTTGTACACTTCAAAATTGACCATCCATTTTAGCAAGCATGGTGGAGAGCTTAGTGTGGAAGATTCATCTCTAGTGTGGAATGCCCTAGTTACTATTTATAGTAAATAGAATGACCATGGGGAAAGGTGCTTACTATGAATAGGAACCCCCCAAATATGGGCATCCATCTCACCTGAATGAGGCAGAAATTGATAACCATTTTGTAGCCAATTTGCAGCCTCATTCATGGCCCAAAACCTATAAAGCCAACCTCAAACACCATTTACAAGTTCAATACTTTACACTTTTCAGTAATTTTGAAGTTCTACACTTCGGCATTTTCAAGCACTTAAGAGTTCTTGCAAGTTTCCACACTTGTTTTCTCTTGAACCTAGCATAGAAACTCTATGACCTTGTGGCTTTGCAATCTTGCTTTGAGATTTATGAACCTTTAAGTTCCATGCTATACTCCTAGGATTCCCAACTCCCAGCATAGAGCACTTAGGGGTAGCTTTGATTTTTCACACATCTCAACTTCCACCATAGCCGACCTACATATCTAAGATTGTAGCAAAGGAGTTTTGAAAGCACCAGGAATGACTTAGTACCTAGATCAAGGAGAAGATTGCATAAGCTTCAACAAGCTTTGAACTTCTACACCAATGAACCCTCCCTTTGCTTTCACGGGAATTCTTTTGTACATATTTTTAAAACCCATTCTTTATTATTTTAATAAAATTTTAAAGCTTCATGGTGTGTGCAAACTGTAGTTGCCTTTATTTTTTTAGATCTGTAATTTTTGCATTGCATTTTCACAATTTATTCACTTTGCATTTTGTAAGTCCTTGGTTGATCTACTAGACTAAACAAGACACCTTGAATCCCATTTTCTCTGAAGGCCCTAGGGATTCATGGGTTAAGGAACTGCTATGAAATAGATCTTCTTCAATTTTTTCTAGCGATCAAAATTTCTAATTACAATAGTTTTTCTTGGTGCTAGAAGGAGGGCCTTCACTTGATTTCAGTGGCCAAATTTGATTGCCATTATTGTCAACATTTCCTGTTAGATTAAAATCTATGTTTTATAGCTAAAACCTTTGAATATGCATTTTAATCAACACTACCACCCATCCTCCTCTAATCCCAAGATCCAATGTGTAATAGTAGGGGTTTAGGCTTTGCAATTTTTATAGTAGTTATTATGAGTTTGTAAAGTCAGCATTAATTTTCTAGTTTATTTTCTTAATCCCCTTTGACTACCAAAATTTTCTTAGTTTTCAACATTGGAGGTGTAACCCTTTCAGAAACTACCAAAGTTTTAGAAGTTACTTCCTCCGCACCCCTCCCCCCCTCCCCCCTCCCCTTCCATCTTTCCAAGCTAAGAAAATTTCCAACTGGCTAAAACCAATCTTGATGGAAAAATACCAACTTTTCACGTTCATTTTTTAGCTTTTGCCCCCTATCAACGTTCAATTAGGAGATATGAGACTCCCATTATCTCAACCCCCTTCTTCCCCCCTACCATACCCAATGTAGAGGTAGTTTGGAGGCTAGCATGGATGAGGCTTGTCAGCAACTCAACATCTAGAACTATTCTTCCCATTACAAATTAAAAGCATTTTTAATTTTTTGCAATAGAAATTCTTAAAACCTTCAAAAGATCAATGTTTCCCTTTCCCCCCCTGTGGCCAAAACTATAGTGTGGAAGTTGTAGGTGGTTGGGTGATGGTTTTCACAACACTTGCTTTGAAATTTTTCCTAAAAAGCTAGTGTTGATATCCTTTTGCCTTTTTTTCCTTTTGCTACCAATTTTTCTAATTTCCAAAGTGGGTGGTACAACCCTTCCAGAAATTACCAAACTTCTAAAAGTTAGCTTCCCCCCATTTTTCCAAGTTAAGAAAATTAGTAACCTACCAAAACCATGTTCTTAGTGGGAAATACCAACTTTCCATGTTGATTTTTAAACTTTTCCCTCCTTCTTCCTAACATTGAACTAGAAGGTACGAGATTTCCATTATCTCATCCCCCCTACCATACCTAGTGTAGAGGTAGTTTAGAGGCTAGCTTAGGTAAGGCTTGACTCCAATGTTTCCAACTTTCCATTTTTGGTAAAGAGGTAAACTCTTCTTACCCCTCACTTACTAATTATAGTAAGTACTTCATTTTCAACTATTTTTGTTTTCTTTAAAAATTTTTGAATCCCATTTGCTAGAATTTACTTCTATGTTATCATTTATCACCTTATTTTAAGGCATTCTCAACACCATAGCCATGTCTTTCCAGCAATCTACGAAGTTGTCCCTCACCTTCACTAGTGAAGGTCCTAGTTACCAAGTGATGAGGGTATATGACCTGAAAGACCCCACTATCATTGAATGTAGGAAATCTTTTTGAGGGTTAAAAGGAAATTTCCTAATTTTGTAGTCATAAATAAAGACCAATATAACTTCATTTGTGCTAAAATATAGGCTAGTATGTTGATTCCATGTTTGAAAGGAAAAGCAAAAAGGGAGTTTGAACTTATCCATTGTATTGGTAAGGAGTACATCCCTTTCTCCTATGACCAAATACTTCTATCTGATATCTATGTGGGTATACTAGCCCAATTGATTAAGATGGAGGAAGACGATGAAAAACATAGCTCTGATGGACAACAAGAAGAGGGTGATGAATTTAGGGTAGAATTTGAGCCCAGAAATATCCTAGAGGAATTGTTCCAATCAACAACCCCTAAGGCCATCGAGACTTCTCCTTAGGCTTTTACCTTCTCCATGGGCATGGTTCCGCCATCTTCCACATTTTCCTATCTTATCATACCTGACTCCACACTAATCATAGCCACACATCACACTTAATTGATGTCACAAACTATGATCTATAATCTATCTATGCCATTTGCCACATGGTCTCAATCTGTGCAACCATCAATGATGGTTTTTACCACCACAAATCCATTAACTAACTATGTAGAGTCCACCATGGTACCCCAAGCAACGCAAGGGTCATACACCCCATTTGTGCCTTAGGTACTAACACAAATATCCTTTTCCTTGCATGGCCCACAAGCCACAACCATAACACAAGCACTTCCTTCTATTATGCAACCCATAGTGAGGCCACAAGCCTTACAATAAATACCATAGCCTTATGTACAAATCTCACAACCAACAAGGCCACCATAGGACCTACACCAAGCCTTTGAGATGATCAAGGACCTAATGAAGGAGTTGAATAGGCTTAAAGCCTCTACCTCATACACCATCAAGATTATGGATTTCCACCAGGATGATCCCCTAAGTCTTATAGTCCCATCCTTGACATTTCCTCTTGATGTCCCTATTTTCAAATTTAGCAAATATAATAGAGAAGGAGATCCTAATGCTCACCTTATTACCTCTCGATCTAAATGGTTACTCTTATAGCCACGGCCTCATACCATGATGAGAATTTTCCCTATGTTCTTGACTAGAAAAGCACTTGATTGGTATCATGCATTACCTAGGGGACCCATATCTTCTTTGGAGGACTTGGTTATCTAGTTTGTTAATTACTTCAAGTATAACTTGAAGCCTAACACAACACTTGACCAACTCATGAAGGTCAAACAGGAATCCCTAGAACCCATGTAGAAATTCATCTAGTGATGGAATAAACTACTTAATGAAATACTAGAGCCCATCACTAAGGCTCATATTTTAGCCATATTCAAGGAGACATCGAATGACTTTATCAAGTCCAAACTTTGCTACCTTGCTTTACGGTTGCTTAGCCAAGCATTCTCACAAATCAAGAACATAGAAGATGTTGTGGAGGCAAGTCATGAATTAGCCTATGTAGCATACAAGAATAAACATGCAAGGAGAGAAAAAGAAAAGAGTAAACACAAAAACATGTCATAGCAATGATGAAAAAAGAAACAAAGACTACAAACTAAGGGCCTAAGGCCAATCCACCAAAGGCCCCCATAATGATCGTAATAACCAACCATCGACCTCTAGGGCTAGTACATTAACAACAACTAGATTCAACTTCAAAAGGAACAACATGTTAAAATACACTACCTTATCTATGAAATCATCCTAGTTACTAGACCAGCTATTAAAAAGTGAGCATATGCAACATAAAAATAATAACAAAAGCCACTCGAAAGAAACATGAGTGGCTATGTGAAATAGCCAAAGATCCCACTAGGGCAATGAAGGATGATCCCCAACTACCTAGGTACTTGAAACTAGACTATTTTTCCATTATCACCAATTTCTAGGTGCTGACACAAACTTCTACCTCACACTGAAGGATGACCTACAGAGGATGATAGATAGGGAGGGGAAGGGGGGGGGGGGGGGGGGGGGGGGGGGGGCGGGGGA
>MNCI01031743.1:256845-277731 GCA_015680685.1 Gnetum montanum
CTAGTTTGGCCACAAAAGTAATTGATGTAGGTCTACAAAGATAAATTGAATGCTAATGATAGCCCCTATGTTATTTTAGCATTCAACATTGAAAATGATTGGAGACTTGCAAGAGAACCATTTGTGATTCAAGTACCTGTTTATGATGAAAGGGTTTCTTCAAATTCCCACAATTTAAGATCCCCCTTTGTCATAAGAGTACCATCACAAGTACCTCCAAGGGAATCTTTTGTCATTAGGATGCCTTAGCCTCACATAATCGAACCAATATTAGCCCATACAACCATGCAATAACCTCCTATGATGGCCAATGCTACTTACTCTTTCTCACAACCAATAACTGACAACCAAAAAGCTTCAACCAAACAAAGGAAGAAGTGTAAGAAAAATCCTACAATAAAGGTGACAAGTAGATAGAGGCATGAAAGAAAGTGGGCCCATGGCTAATGATAAAAACTTCCTCAAAGTAATGGACCATGTTAGGCAATTCCTCAAGTAGAAAAATATAAATTTAAGCTTGTATGACCTAATCATGACTTCCATAACACATTGTGAGGTGCTAGTCAAAATGTTGACTTCTATCCTCATTAGTGAGGACATCCCTACTAACAAAGAAGCCATCCATGTAGGAATGATCTCTCTCTCACCAAGGGAGAAAAAGTCAACACCCCTAGTATTCTATGATAGCAAAATCAAAGCCAATCCCCAAAATGGAATAGTAACTATGGTCCCTATATTCATAACCATATGCAAAGGACAATTTAAAGTACATTGGGTGCATGTTGATGATGGAGCTACAACCAACATCATCACATGCACCATTGTTGAATACATGTGCCTAGTTGAGCAAATACAATATACATCAACTGTGGCTCTCAAATCCTTCAATGGATTAAGAGTTGCCATTAAGGGGTCTATCTCCTTAGATGTTGTGATAAGCGAGTAATTCCCCACTATTGCCAATTTCTTGGTGGTGGAGGAGACACCAAGGTTGAAACTTATCTTGGGAAGACCTTGGTTAGCTCAATTATGAACTATGTCCTCACCCATCCATTAAGAAATTCATCTTCCTTATGAGGGAGGTGAAATCATCATTCATGGTGATAACATGGCTCCCTTTGCTATCAACAATGTAAACATAGAGTAGGGATTTGAAGTGGAGATTCATGAAGAAGCTCCTAGCCATGAAATCCAACAACTCAAAAGAGAGCAATGACTTGACAATGACAACAATAAGAGACAATATGGATTATGGGATGAACTCCCTTTTAACATCATAAGTGAGGGGAATGGAGAATATTAGCTTGTGCAGCATAGGCCTTACTAATTCCCTAATCTTGCAAAGATTAGGAAGAATTTGCACAAGTGAAGTTCACCTTAACCTTCTCCAACCCATGCCCCTATGACTAGATGCACCAATAGCCATGTAGCCTTACTTTTCTTTTGTAGTTTATTATATATTTTGTTGCATTTTTTATTTTACTCTTTATCTACATAGCCTATGCATGTAGCCTAAGTTCATTTGCATGTTTACTTATGTATTACATCCTTTCTTTAGTTTTATTGTAAACATCAAAAATCATTATAAATATATTTATTTTTCATACATGGTTAGCTAAGAGCTTAAACTAGCATCATGGCCCACCATGGCCTTAAACTAGCAAAGATAATCACACAACATGGTTCACTAAGACTCTAAACTGGCATTGTAGTCCACTAAGACTTTAAACTAGAAATATGGCCCACCATGGCATTAAACTGGTAACGTAGCAACAACCACACAAAACTATATAACCTGTGCCCATGATGGCCTAAAACTAGCAAACATCCCTTTTATTATTACATATCCTTTTGGTTAGCCTATTATTGCATCAATTAGCTATTTAATGTTATAACCAAAACATCAACATAGGCATTCACAACATTTGCAATGTTTACTACAACTATAGATACATAGAGCCAAAAATAAAACCAAAATTTAAATTTAAAGTTAAAATGGCCATAACATATATAAGTCATGGCCACATTGTGGGGCAAGAATGTCAATGAATAATAGCCATATATAAGATAGTCTTGGCTAATCATAGCCATGAACATGAAAATACAAAAAATAGCCAACAAGCTAAATTGATGGAGTCTGCTAAGTGGCATCTAGAAGAGGAAGTGGTGGGTCATTGCCACCCTCATTGCTAGAGTCGCCAATGTCTCCTAAGACCTGAAATGCAACAACATATAGTAGATTAAAAACCCATAGTTAAAATCAAAACCATAAGTTAGAAATTAAAACATAGAATATACCAATCTTGTGGATATTCTAACTCTATTACTTTTAGGGGTAGATGGGGAAGGCCTTCTCCCAAATGATGGAGGATTTGGTCCTCCATCATGTTGACCTAGTTAACATCCACATGATCAACACTGGAGAGGATGCTAGTCCTATCTATAGCTATCCAAGTAGGAGGCTCCTAGGTAGTAGCAATCGTAGAAGTGTCACCTATAGTAGTGGTAATTTGAAGAGTAGGGGATTGCTTCACCATGAGAGTACTTTCAAAAAGCTAATAAGCATTCTCTGCCTAGATCCCTTAGATGAATAGCTCTCTTTTGCATTATTCAACTAACTCCTCCTTGAGCCACTTAAGGTAGGCCCCATGATCTACCTTGTTCTATTGCTTATGGGCCTTTTGTTTCTTACCCCACTCTAGGACCTAAGCGTAGTGATTTTTCCAGTTCTCAACCTTCTAGAAAATGAGGTTCATTTACATATGTTCTTCTACCATCTTCTGTAGGATTGCTACTTTGTCCTAAATGACTTGCTAATAGTGGGCCCATGTGATCTCCCTAGTTTGCAACTCCCCCAAGTTGGTCATTTGGGCCTCCACAAAGGCCTTGCAATGTTAGAGATCTCTAATGATTTCCTCCTACTATTGGGTCTTCTCCCTTAAGGTTACAACTTCCTCCCATAGGAATTCATTGGACCTCTTTAGCTCCCATGAAGTTTTTGCACATGACGTTGCTAGATTAGTATTAGTCTTGTAAAAATTTAAGGATACACTAAATACATTGAAGGGAAGCTTAGACAAGGAGATAATTTCCACGTCTCTGCTAGAGTCCCACTTCATAGAAGGCACTACAGAAGCATACAATGTAACTATAAACATAATGCATAACCTAAAATAGCTATAATGTAAGCATAGCCTACAATTGAAGCATATATAAAAAAATCCTAACCTATCTTGGGTGCAACTTTGTGTAACTGGTTGATGATGTCCTTAGCCATATCATGCATGAAATCCACTTTATTTGGAGTCTCTACCCATGGTTTCACATGAAAGTTAGGGATAGGAGATTACATGGGTGGCTCATGCACTACTACAAGAATAATGATCATTTAAAGGTTAGGATGAAAACCAAAGATAAATAATATGATAAAATAAGAACATTGAGGCATGGGCATACCTACCTCCTCCTCCTCTTCCTCCTTTGGTATGATGATGGAGGATGTCCCTGGCACTACCTCACAAAGAAATGCATCTAAATGATTGATGTCCATATTAGGATATGAAAGTGCCTCCTCCACATGGCTTTGTTCCTTCTTTGTGGTAGCTTGGGCTACCATGACTTGTCACTTGCTTACAATCATAAAGCATGAAAAACTAGTAAACAGATGAAATCACAACATGACCATAAAACCTTAAAAGAACCAAGCATAGATAAAACTTATCTGTGACTGCATACTATGATGATGTAAGCCTAAACTTAATCTTCTTTAGGGTAGGCTAGACTGATGCTAGCAATGCCTCCTACATAAGCCTCTTGAGTTTCTCTCTAACTACCCCTTCAGCCTCCATACATCATCATTTGACATCCAAAATACTAGTAGGAAATGTGAGAGGCTCATCATCATTAGTGCTATTAAGAGACTCACACTACTTAACATTAAGATTCTTAGTGGTAATGGATAATGTATCATCCATCCTCTCTAGTGGATTCTAGGCTTACACCATTAGATAAATGTGCTTTATCCAAGGCCTAGAAAGTTGGCTTGGATCTTGGGAAATCCATTATCCATTCTTGTACACCATCAGAAACTTCACAAACCTCTTTAGATAACTTGAAAAAAAGTACAAAGTGCATATAGATTATTGTAGAGGTGTTAGCATAGAGTCTAAGGATCTCCTATTGAAGCTTAGTAGCCAAAGCAATCACCTAATCAAATCTAGTGCCCTCCATCATGACCTTCTTAAAGAGCCACCTTTTTGCTATGTTGATTACCTTCTTTGGTGATAATAATTTGGAAAACAAACGAGACCTAAACAAAAGATACGATTTCTTTGCATCAGGGTTTGTATAGCTATACATGGGAATTCCAAAGTGGCCCATGTTAGTAGCTAGCCACTCTAAAACTTCATTGCAATGGTCAATTTCCCTTACTATACAGGTGGAAACCTTTGTCCCATCAATAGGGACATCAAACAAGTCATAAAAGAGGCCTACATCAACATCCTTGTTCAGCTTCACACCCTAGATGATGGTGCTAAAATGACAAACCTTCTCATCAAAGGAGTCAATGACATGCAACATCTCTATAGCAGGGATGAAAGGGATAGATTCCATAAATAAATCAAGCAAACTTGCATGCTAGATGTTTGCTTGAAAGTACCCAGGTGCCTATTCCTTTAGCTACTCCTATGTTGGTGTCACCTCATGAAACTTCAGGATGAGGGTATCCTCACAGCATGTTCCTAAAAGTGGTATGGTAACATTAGCAAAGATGGAAGGTCTTGCAAAGAAACAACCTAATTTTAGTATTAACATAAGTAAGTTTAATAATCAGCCAAAGCAACATAACACTTAAAGTTATAGCCATGAAAAAATAAAAGCTATAGCCTTTATGTTTACCTTTCCTTTTCTTCTTTGGTGTGGTAGTCCCAGCTGTAAGGGTCTAATCCATGAAGTTGTCGAATTCTACCCACTAGTTGTGCATCATCCCATCATCCTTGTACTTCTTATATACAAGGTTGAACCTTGATGCATATGCATCAAAGTCCCCTCTTAACTATTGATACATAGTAGTTCTGATTTGAGGACTCTTGGTGAATTCGTCCAAAGTAGTTTGTTCCATTGACAAGATTTGATCATTGATGATCAGACCTTGATCGTTGATCTTGTACCTGCAAGAAGTTTGTAAAATCAATGAAGTTAGGAAAGATAGTTAAGCCAAAAGCATAAAAACATTACAACAACCATGCTTATCCCTATAGATGATAGATGGTGTTGATTGCATTCTAGAATAACATGTGGGCTCTATGCGCCACCATCAGAGTATTGTTAGCATTATGCTATTTATACTTTGACATCATCTAGATATCTATGAGCTAACAAGGGCTAATGATGTCTATTGAACCCCCTACTATCCTAGGAGGCAACTTGTCAAAACTAAATTTGACAATCAAGCTATATGCCTAAGGTAGCACAATCTCTACTATAACCCCTATTACATCTACAAATAAGTGTGATCATAGCATCACACTAAAGTTCTTTAAGATGTACGTTAGGAATTTTCTTGCCCTAGGCCTAAACCATAGTAACAGCTTCTCAAAAGGCATATTGGAGAGTGGGGTATTAGTCCTGGGATGATCAATATAGCACAAGATATCCATCAACTCCATAATGATGAGGATGGATTTCAAGTAAACCCTACATAAAGTAAAACAAAAACATTATGATGATTTGGTAGTACTAGGAAAATTTAGAAAAAACATCTAGTTGGAGGTGAAATTGGCCTTTGTAAAAAGCTATAGTTGACACTAGATACCTTAGAAACCTGCATGTATAGCCAAAAATGATAGAAAATGGTAAAAATCAAGGTTTCTAACTTCTTCCACACTAAGAGCCATCTCCTCCACATTACCTAGCATGGAGAAAAGGGGGAAACTTTTGGGAGACTCTAAAATAAACCCCTAGAAACCTTGAATGAGCACTGAAAAGCCCCATGTATATTCTAGAACCTTATTTGCACATCCTTAAGACTTTCAGACTTATTGAGACCAATCATGAAAAGCTAGAAAAATTTTCCTCCCAATTTTCCATGCTGAGCCTAGAAGGCCCAACATGAAAAATGTGGGAAAACATTAAAAATCACTCACCAACCTTTGAAATGATCAAATTTTGACACCAAGCATTAGTAATCAACACTAGCAACCTTGGAGACCTAAATTCATGACTAGAAATGATGATAGAAGTCAAAAATCTTCTTCCCCCTAGTATTTCATACTAAGCATACCATCCTTAGCATGGAACATAGGGGAAAGCTCAAAATCCCTCTAGGAAACCTCCAAAGTAGTCAAAATTGAGCTCAAACCCTAGTCCTCAACCCTAGCAACCCTGGAAGCATGCATGCATGATCAATTAAGGCCAAAACTAGCCGAGATCTAGGATTGATGGTTCTTTCAAACTGGGGGATCCCTTTTTCTAGTGTGAGCATAGTATCCCCAACATGGAAACTCAAGGGACTTGTTTGAATCTCCTAAACACCTTAGAATAACATCAAATGACCTTACATGCACTCTAGAACATTGTCAATAGTTATTTAAGCCTAAAAACCTCAAGAAATTAATCCTAGATGGCCCAAAAATGGTTCCCCCTAGTCTTCCATGCTAAGCTTCCTAGCCTTAGCATGGAAAAAAGAGGTGGTGGGGAGCTCAAATACCACTTGTGAGTACTCAAAATTGCCAAATTTTAACATTAAGACATAGCACTTGGCCTTAGCAACTCCGAAGGCTAGCATGCATGATCAATTATGACTCTAGATGCCCTTGAAAAACCTCCAAATGTGCTCAAAGTCAGCTAGAAACTTGCAGAATCAAGGTCTACAATGCTAGGGGCTTGGAAACTTGGTCAATGTGCTTTGAAACCATCCTAAATCTATGAAACAAGTGTCTCCATATTCTTTCACATTGGGGATACTATGCTCAACATGAAAAAATGTGGGGAAAGACATTTTGACATGTTTCAACACTCAAAATCAACTCAAACTGCCTCGAAATGAAGCTAGAGGATGCATAACTTCAAAATTTGGGATTTGGCTGCTTGTTTTATCTCATTTAACCTTGTTCTAGCTAAGGTTTTGGTTTACCACGCTAAGCCCTACTTTCATCCATGCTAGCCAAGATGGAAACAAGTGTGGAGGGGTGGGGGGGTGGTGGGGGGCGGAGTGGGGTGCAGTGGAGGGAAGGCTTCAAAACCTACTTTTTGGCCTTTGCAAATCCTCGAAGTACCCAATTTTGATGGATCTGACTGTTTGCTACCTTGGAAAGTTCTTGGAACCTTAATTTTTAACCTTTGAGCACTTCAAAACCTATTTCCCTTGGTTTCCATGCTGAACCTAGCATGAAAGCCTCAAAACACTTAATTTTTGGGTCCAAACAGCCTTGGATGATGTTCAAACTTATCTAATAACCTTGTAGCCTTAAAACATGGCTTGTTAAGGCCTAAAACGAGCAAAACTAACCATATTTAAATCTATATTAGCCAAATTTCACCATATATGGGTTGTTTTGCTTAATTTTTCCCTCATTACATAGTATTTTGGCTAATTTTTGGGCCTATGTTCCATTGTTAACCTTGTTGACCTTCTATGACCTTTATACATCCCTATAAGTTCTTTAATTACCTTATTATAGCCTTATTTGCCTTTATTTAGCCTTTGAATGGTATCAAATAGTGGGGGTTTGACCTTCTATGACTATCATTTGACATCATATGACCATGGCCTGTTAAGGTCTTAAACTAGCATCATGGTCTACCAAGACTTTAAATTAGCAATCATGTCCCACTAAGGCCTAAAACTAGCAAAATCATGGACTTTGTTGATGATTTTTACCCTTGATCCTTATACTTTACTTTGTTTAACCTTGGTTTAACCTTTATATGGTCCTTATTGCACTTTGTTTGCTTATTGTCACCCTACTGATGACCTTGAATAACCCTTTTTTCCTTAGATTTGCATGTATTTGCATAATTTGTTTTAGCATTTTAGCATTATTTATTTACTTTTACTCAAGTTTCACTTAATGTTTTTTGGTTAACATGCAAGATCAATGTACAAGTACATGGGAGGAAATTAGTTTGGCTTTGTGTCTACATGGACCTCACAGTGATCTTGTATAGTGTATCGACCCTAATTACTTAAATCTTGAGCCTAAGAGTCTTGTAGATCACATAGCCTAGAAAAACCTCTAGGATGACTTGAAAACCTAGTCAAATCCCTTGACTTAAAGGTGGGTGACATAATTGAAGACTCTCTAGTTGAGGTTCCTATCATAAAACATAGTGGTAAAAATCCTTAAACTAAGTTCATCACTATAGCCTCAATATGCTCAAGACATCACCAAGGTCTTACAAAGTAATGTTAAGGCCTTTTCCTAGTCATATGGAGATATGCCAAGCATAGACCTACATTTGGTCTAGCACAACATCATACTAGATCCTAGCATTAGACTAGTTAAGTAAAAACTGCATAAGATTAGACTTGATTTGGCCTTAGTAGTTCATGATGAGATCTCAAAGCTCTATCAAGCTAGTTTCATTAGGAATATCAACTACACAGAATGGATGTTCAACATAGTGGTAGTCCCTATGAAAAATGGGAGTATTTGTATTGGCATTGATTTTTTGACCTAAATAAAGCAACTATCAAAGATGAGTTTCCTTTGCCTAGTATTGATTAACTTATCAATACTATGGCTAGACGTGCTTTTTTGTCCTTTATGGATGGATTCTTAGGATACAACCAAATTAGAATCAACCCAAAGCACCAACTTAGCATGACCTTCATGACCCCTTGGGGTACGTTTTGGTATACTATGATGCCCTTTGCCTTAAAAATGTCTAAGAAACTTATCAATGAGTCATGACCTATATATTTAGCAATTACATGTTAAGTTTGCTTAATGATTACGTAGATGATAGTATAGTTAATTCCAAATTGGCCAACAACCATGCTAGTGACCTAGACCTTGTGCTTAAATAATACATAAAGTATGAGCTTAGGTTCAATCCTAAGAAATGTGTCTTTGGTGTCAAGACTAGTAAGATGCTTAGCTTTGTAGTCTGTGAAGCAAGGATACATGTCAATCCTACTAAGGTTTAGGCCATATCAAAATTAGCGATGCCTACAAACCTTAAGAAGATTTGGGGATTACAAGGTAGACTGAATTTTTTTATAGGTTTATTGCTAGGCATATGAATAAGTTATAGCCCATGTAACACTTGCTTAAGGAGTTGGCACAACTACTAATACTCTATTATTAAGCATTTAAAAATCTTAAGCAAGAGTTGGCACAATTGCTGATACTCTATTCTTTGCAAGAGGATAAACCATTTTACATTTATCTTTCCATCTCCAACACATCCATTTTTTCTCTACTTTATCAAAAATATGATGGAGTAGAAATGCTTGTATAGAACCTTATTCATGCATCATTTGCCCATGAGGCTCGATACACTGAAATGAAGAAATATTGTCTAGCACTAGTCTTCTTCTTAAAGAACTAGAGACACTACCTCTTTAGAAGCCAAGTCAATGTTATTTGCAAGGATAACGTACTCATAGTCATAATGACCAACATCTACAAAAGTAGCCATATAGCCCAATGGAAAGCAATAACCATGAAGTTCAACCTTCATTATGTCTCTCAATCCTCAACGAAAGATCAAGCTATAGTCATATAGCTTACATTTTCACAATTTGATGATGAAGAAGCCATAGATCTTTACTTCCCTAATGAACACATTAACATCATTAGCCAAGTGCCCAAGGGTTATGAGGCAGTCATGCACTTTGATAGATCTTCAACTGGCTAAAGGGTTAGTGCCACTGCCATCATAACATTCTCATTTGGCAAAATTTGACCCCTTGCCTATCATTTTGAGTTCCCTTAACAAATTATGAAGGTTTGATTAGAGGGATGATGGTAGCTCATGACCTAGGAATTAGATACTTAATGATCAAAGATGATTCACAACCTATGGTTAACCAAGTAACCAAAGTGTATACATGCAAAGCTAAGCACTTACAACCTTACTATGACCTGGAAAATATATTATTACAACAATTCACAAATGTTAATATCCAACACATACCTGAAGTAAGAACACCATAGCAAACACAATTGCAACATTTGTCCTTAGTGTGATGCTAGATGTGTTTAGCAAGTTCCCCATCTCAACTGTGAACTGTGCTACTCCCATCATGTAGAACACTGAGGATGCCTTTGTGATTGTTGCTCATATTGCTCTTGCCAAGGAGTGGTATGACACTATCAAATTTTACCTTATGCATTGTGAATCCTCACAAGCCCTAAATACCACTTAAACGGGTGTTGTACACAAGTGATTGAAACAATATGTCATTGTGGGTGATAACACATTATGTTAACAATCCTATGATGCATACTCGTAAAGTGCTTAGGTAAAATTGAAGCCAAAATAGTCCTAAAGGAGGTTCCTGAGGGTGTATGTGAAGGACATATGGGACCTAGAGCTATGGCCACTAAGATTAGATGGTTAGGCTACTATTGGCCTCATATGGAAAATGATTGCCTCCAAAAGGTTAAGTGGTGTGACACATGCCAACGATATAGCAACCTTATATATGTATCATCGACTGAGTTACAAACAACTCAAATCACATGGTCATTTCAATGATGAGAGTTGGATATCATTAAACCTATAATGCCTAACTCTTCAACAGGGCATGGCTTCATCATCATCACAATCAAATACTTTACAAAGTGGGTTGAAGCTATTCCACTAAAGAAGAATACATCCAAGCAAGTTTGCAAATTCATCCTACATAACATTATAGCTGGTTTTGGCATACCCATGACCATAGTGATAGATAATGGACTGCAATTTAGTAGCCACAAAATGAAAGATTTTTGTCACAACCTAAGCATTAAGCATTCTTTTTGGTCACCCTATTACCCTCAAGCCAATAGACAAACATAGGCCAAGCCATCATCAGCTTGCTCAAAAAGATGCTCAACAACAACAAGCACAAATGACATGAGAAGCTTGTCCATGCACCATGAAAATATAGGATGACCTATAGCACAACAACTGCAATGACCCATTATAGTCTGGTTTATGGTTTTGAATCTATTTTACCTCTTAAATTTTAGGTGACATTGCTTCAAGTAGCCTTGGACAACTTCATCAATGAAAAGTAGAATAAAAAGTTGTGGATAACAACCTTGGACTTAGTGGAGGAGCAACATATGCAAGCGCTTTCTCACATCAAACACTATTAAGAGAGGCAAAAATAGTAGTATCGCCATAACTTGATCATGTGTAATATTAAAGAAGGTGACTTAGTTCTCAAAGCCATATATGAGCATGTAGACAAATTCTCAACCAATTGGGAATTGTCCTTCCTTGTACTAGAGCATATGGAAACAATGCATTCAAAATAGCTGACATGGATGGAAATTAGCTAGTCAATCTGGTCAATCATTCCTATCTAAAGCCATGCTACATGTAGCTAATGATCATCAACAAAAGAGCTTGCATTCAATGATTCACTATGACCTTAAACTAGCAACATGGCCTACCAGGGCCTTAAGCTAGTACTAGGGCCCACCATAACCTTAAAATAGCAACTTTGGTATCTTGGATAGCCTAATTCGCATGTGGCATGTATGCATTGTAGTGTTATAATATGTAGTGGTGATTTGTATTCTTTATCAGTGTCTTTTGAGTCAATCCTCTAGGCACTGACTAAAAGGGGCCATTGAAACACCACAAAAACTTGCATATTATAGCTTCATCATGTAGCTTTCACCCCATGAAACTAGAGGCAAAACTTCATTGTAAATGTAAAGTTTGTAACCCATAGTGGGTAATTTCACAGACTTTATATTTTTGGGGTTGAAAAATGCCTCATAAGTGGTCAAAGGCTCATTCCCTGAGTGAAAAAAGTTACCTAGTATCTATATTTGGGCTTTGGAGGATCAAAAATGCCTTTTGGAATGCCAAAAAGGGAAATTTGATGGGTTTTATCAAGGGTATATACTTTTCTATGCTAAAAACACATGCAAGGGGAAATCTCACCTACCCCTAGCATGGAAGGATGGGGATTTTGAAAACTTTCTTCCTTCAGTGTGGAGACTACATGCATAGCCTATAAACCTTTCCCCTTTAGTGTGGAAGTTTCTCCCTAGCATTGAAAATTGCATCCCCCAATGTGAAAGCCACAAAAGCCAAAATTCATCACTTCATGCACTTCAGTATTGACTAGCCAATTTGGCAAGCATGGTGGAGATCTCAATATGGAAGATTCATCTCTAGCATGGAAGGTGTGCCATGGTTACTATTTATATTAAATGGAATGACCATGGGGAAAGGTGCTTACTATGTATAGTAATCCCCAGGTACCCATCTCACCTAAAGGAGGTAGAAACTAGTAGCCATTTTCTAGCCAAATCATAGCGATTTTGCAGCCCCATTCATGGCCCAAAAGCTATAAAAACTAGCCTCAAACACCATTTATAGGTTCAACACTTTACACTTTTCAACAATTTTGAAGTTCTACACTTGGGCATTTTCAAGCACTTAAGAGTTTTTTCAAGTTTTCACACTTGTTTTCTCTTGAACCCAGCATAGAAACTCTATGACCTTGTGACTTTGCAATTGCCCTTTGAGATTTGTCAATTTTCAAGCTTCACACTGTACTCATAGGATTTCCAACTTCTAACGTAGAGCACTTGGGTAGCTTGGATTTTTCAAAATTCTCAATTTTCACCATAGCCAACCTATAGATTTGAGATTATAGCAAAGGAGGTTCAAAGCATTAAGAGTGGCTTAGTACCTAGACTGTGGAGCAAATTGCATTAGCTTCAATGGGCTTTGAACTCCTACACCAATGAATCCCCCTTAGCTTTCACAGGCATTTTTTGTACACATTTCTAAAATCCATTCTTTATTGTTTTAATTAAGTTTTAAAGTTTCATTGTATGTGCAATCTGCATTTGCCTTTTATTTTTTTAGATATGTAATTCTTGCATTGTATTTTCATAATTTATTCACTTTGCATTTTGTAAGTCCCTAGTTGATCTACTAGGCTAACCAAGATGCCTCGAATACCATTTTTTTCAAAGGCCCTAAGGATTTATGGGTTAAGGAACTATTGTGCATTGGATCTCCTTTGATTTTTTCTCGTGATTGAATTTTCCAATTGCAACAATGGCTAAGAGGAAAAATTTTAAGATTCCTTTTGATTATGAACACATTTCACTAGAAACATATGACAATTGTTGGAGCAACCTTAAATTGTAATATTTAATTATTTCTCTACTAAGCTTTTGGAGGTTAGTAAAGTTACTAGAAGCTATAGCAAGACTATTAAACTTATCAAATTGAGAGAGGAACTAGGATTTGAAGTTGTTCCAGATTAATATTGATGAATTGGGAAGGGTTAAAAACCATTGAGTTTTTGTTCCCTAGAAGGTAGTGATAAGAGACCTACAGGCCACATTATGTTGAATTATGTTGTGGATGCCTAGTAACATCTTGAAATCTTGAAGATGTTGATGAAAATCATTGAAAGAAGGATTGAAAGTAAGGGAAGTGTGTTGGAGAGGTTTTGAAATTGGATTAAAGTTTTAAAAGTTAAAATGGTTGCTAACCAAAGAATGGATAGCATGGTTTGTTATGTTTGAAAAATGTGAGGACTTAGATCTAAGTCTTGTAGGAATATGACTTGGAAAATGGTTAGCTCAAAAGTATTTTTGTTATTGGTGTAGGGACACCTCTTTCAATCCCCTTATTATACCCTACATTCTATGTGTTATTTAACCAAGATAGACATCTTCCTAGAGATGTCTTCCCAAAGATGTCTTTCCTAAAGAGAATACATCTACCAAAAATAGTAGACGTCTCTTCTAAAAATAGGGCTTTCATAATAAACATCCCAAAAAGGCCAAAGATAATCTAGATGCATGGGGAAAATTTTGAAAATGCTATTCTAATTTGGAAAACAACCAAAGCAAGATGAAAATAGTTGGGGAGAAGGTGAGAAGACTTGGAAAACAACTAGAGAATCTCATGTTAAGTTGAGGAAAGGTTTCTAGGCTTTTTACCTTCTAGTGGCTTATAAATATTGACGTAATTCATCATTGTTAGTGCTAAAGTGCCAATTGCCACAATGACAAGGACTACAGTGTGAAGTGTCGAAGTGCCAAGGGCTAAAGTGCAAACGTTAAAGGTCAAACATATCAATAGAGGGTAAGAAAGAGAGCTCTTGAAGAAACAGAGCTTGTGCAAGGAAGTTGAGTGGAAGGAAAGGGAGAACACTTGAGACAGGCTAGGAGAATGTCTTATAAGTGTCTTGTCTTGAGCTTAGACTCCATTGTGAGTAATTGAGGATTAAGAGAGGATAGGTGTGGTCTCTAAGATCCTTGGGAGAGTTGTGAGTTGAGCTTGGCTCCTCATATTTGATGTATTTTGAGAATTATCTTAATATAAAGGAGATTTTCTCTATTTTATTATGTTGTTCTTACTTTCTAAGATAAATCTTCTTAGAGGTTATGGATTGAATTCTATTCAGATCTATTGAGGTGCAAGACTTCCTACACGAAATTGGTATAAGAGTGAAGGTTTGGAGGTTCCCACACTTCTATGTTGAAGCTTGGTGTTTTCTTTAAATGAAAGAAACATTGTTATGGATATTTGTACATTTTCTTTTGGATATATTATTGTTGCTTTAGGTATGGCTCTAAAGAAGTAGACATATCAAAATGCAAGAAGTTATTCCTAAAGTAAAGGTCCACAAATATCAAGATTTTATAGAAACTTCAAAAAGGGATATGAAGAATTTTAAGATCAACATGGAAAATATTTTGAGAAGAATTGATAGAATATCTTCTAGCCATCAAGAAGGAAATAAAGATGAAAGGGGGTTTTCAAGCTTTCCCCCTTTGAATTTGGAGGCTTCTAAGTGCCTCATGTAGTCTTTCCCCTTTTCTCCACACTTTTGCTCACTTTTGGGGCTATTGAAAGGTCTAGAGGGTTCTAGTAAGGTCTAGGGATCATCGGGCATCAAGAAATAGTCATTAGGCAATCAATTTAGGTCATTTTAACTTCCTCCTATCTATCCATGTTAAGGGTGAGAGGCTGAGCATGGAAGATGTCACCACCAATGTGGAAATCACCAAATCCTAGATTTTGACTAGTTTTGAATAGTTTCAAGTAGGTTTGGTGGGGTTCCGAGGCTATGAGAGATGCTTAGAGGGGTTCTAGATCACATGGGTCCATCTCAGGAGTCAAACTTAGGCTAGATGGGTGTTGGGAAGGTAAGAGTGGATGTTACCCCCTTATTTCATGTTGGGCACTACTGCCCTAATGTGTAAACCCATGGTGTCTAGCTTTGTTCATGTCTTGCCCATTTTTGAAAACTTGGAATTGAAAAAGGTAGTTTTTGGTTACCAAAAATAGCAAAATATTTGTATTTTGATATCTTCATAAAATAGAAGTCATGTTTCCATGTTGGGCATGGTATTCCCAGTGTGGATGCATGGGGGTTAAGGTTTCCATAAGGTTTCAAGTGTCAAAATTAGTAAAAATTTCAGTGTTGATGCCATTTTTGACCAAGAGAGAAGGTGCAGGGTTGGGCCCACAATCCAAGAATTTAAAATAATGAAAAGTGAAGATGTTTTCCATCAAAAATTAAAATGAATTAGACTTTCTCCACTTTGCACTTTAGTGCACTTGTAGTTATGATGCATTGAATTAGCAGCTAGGGTTTCAAGGTGTGCATTTAGATTTTAGATAAGTTTTATATGAGAATTTTTGCAAGTTTTGATCACAACTATCATCCTACAATAACACCGCATTAGAGGAGAGCTCTGGAAAAGGTTCTTATGGTAGCAGCAACTAATTTTTTGCATTAAAGCCTTCCATCTTCCTCACATCCAATGTTGATCTCTCATCCTTCTCAATTTTTAGCCATTCCTAGTGTTGAGCCTTTCATGGTGCCAAAGCAACAAGGGGGAAAGAGTTGAAATGATAAGATCTAGAAGGTGGATGAATGTTCCTAGGAGTTAGAAGAAGTACCTAGGCCCATCTCCATTAAAGCTTCTTTTGTTACTGCTCCAAGGTAGGCAGTTCTACCTATTTTTTCCTTTGTTTCTTACGGTTTTTCTAGGTCTCTTTTTTTCTTGTTTCCTATGTGTTAAGGCCATTTTTTTAGATCTACTTTGGTGGAGGAATTAAAATAGAATTTTAATAAAATACCACCTTTTATTTTGGCTGCTTTCATGCAAATCTATAGTCATTTCATTGCTTTAGCTTTTGTAGATTAAATTTTGAAAATAGAGCTTGATGTTTCATGCTTTTTTCCCAAAATTTTGGGGTGTGGCCATTTTTTTAGATCTCGGCCTTAGGATTTGTTAAAGTTAAATTTTAACAACATCATGTTGGTGTGAATTTTAATAAGTTTCAATGGTTTTGGCTATTTCAACTATTTTCATGGCGATATAAAATTTATATTTTAAGGTTTTTGATGTTTTGTTATGAAAAAAAAAACAACATTGTGTATTTTCTTTTGGGAGAATGGCTGCACATTTATGAAATTTAATTTGGATTCATAAAGATGAAGTTATGGTTGTTTTCCTAAGGTTGCGTAGTTAGGTTGTTTGTGCTACTTTTGTAATTTTATGTAACTTTGTGAATTTTTTCTAAAGTAACAAAAAAGGTTTTGGCTATTTTCTAGTTATGGCTAAGTAGGCTTTGGCTTCAACTTTCCAATAGAGGTGGAGTCACTCCAATTGGACTTCAAACAATTTTTTTGCGAATTGCTTAATAAGCATGTGTAATAAGGATGTTTGTGGTGTTTTTGAATTATTGTCCAAACTGACAAGTTTTTCCTACATAAATGATAATGGTTTTAAATTTTTTCTATTTCGTAGGGCTTAATTTAAGCTTTCAAATGGTGGTATAATGATCCTATTTGAAGCTCAAATGAATTTTTTACAAATTTTTTACCAACGTTGCATGAAAAGGGATAAATGTTGACAATTATAGTTTTGGCTAAATTTTTCATGTTTTATGGATATATGGCTATAATGTTTCAATTTTAATGGTCATGGCTATAAAATTCATAATTTTAGAGTTCTTTTTGAGGTAGAATCACTAAAATCAAAGCTCAAATGAATTTTTAATGAATTTTTTGGCTATGGATGTGTGAACAAGGCGAAATCATGGTCATAGCACATTATCCATTTGGAAATGGAAGTGGTTGATATGTATAACTTATGCTTTTCTATTGTCAACATTCAAGACTAATGCTTAATTTTGTTTTTAAAGAAGAGTAAACATTTTTTCTATTTTTAGCAAGCTTTTACTATGGCTACATGGTTTTTTTCTAAGTTTATGATGCATTTTATAAATTTGTGGATAGTTTAGATGTTTGTTCCCAAATTTATGCATGCTTTGCATAATTTAGATGTTTTTTTTCTAAACTTATTCTTTCTTATAATAAATTCATGCATAATGTAGATGTTTTTTTTTTCAAATTTGTGCATAACTTAGACCAAGGTTTAATTCTAGCTATAATGCTTTGGCTGTGATATTTTGGTTATAGTAATAATGATTTTATGGAATTTCTTAAGCTAATTTAGATAAACATCTTAGAGATTTTTATAGAGGCTAATTTCAACTCCGACTAGATGTTTTGTCTAAATTTTCTAAGTGTTTCCATAATGGAAGGCTACACAAGGTTGTAATAATGTTTTCTTGTGGAATTAATTAGACTAATTTAGAAAAACACTTTAGAGATTTTTACATAGGCTAATTTCACCTCTGACTAGATGTTTTATCTAAATTTACTAAGTAACTCTAATAGGTCACAATGTTTTTTAGTTTGCTTCATGTAGGGTCTTTTTGAGGCCTGTACAATAGTGGAGCTAGTTGATCTCTTGTGCTACATTGGTCATCCTATGACCAACACCCCACCACATTACATGCCTTTCAAGAAGCTCTCATTTTGGTTCAAGCCTGTGGCAAGGGACTTCCTTGCCCACCTCCTTAGGAACTTCAATGTAATGTTGTGGTTATAGTTGTTCGCAAATGTAGCTAGGGTTCTTGTGAAGACCCTATTGCCTTGAGCATTTGGCCTAATTTTCAAATACATTATTGATGAGCCACTTCCTAAGGTTGCAAGAGGATGAATAGATGCCATAAGCCCACATTACCTTATAGAGATCTAAATGATGCCAAGGTATAGTTAGTATAATACTGACAATATTGTGATGGTGGCACATAGAGCCCACACCCGCTTGGAACTGTGTATCATCTATAGGGGTAAACATGGTTATTGTAATGCTTTTATGCTTTTGGCTTGAATACCTTTCCTAACTTCATTGGTTTTACAACTTCTTGCAGGTACAAGGTGCATGATTAGGGTTTGATCGTTAATGATCAAATCCTAGCATTGGCTCAAACTACTTTGGATGAATTCACCAAGAGTCCTTAAATCAAAACTACCATGTATCAATAGTTAAGAGGGGACTTTGATGAATATGCCACCAGGTTTAACCATGTATATAAGAAATTCTAGACTAGCCACCAAGTTCCCACTAGAATAGTAAGGAAATTAGGCCATCGTGACAAAGTGCTAGAGTGGCTTGGTGGCAACATGGGCCACTCTAAAATTCTGATGGATATCCTCATGAACTCTAATGCAAAGTAATCATATCCTTTTTTTAGGTCTTATGAATTTACCAAATTGCTATCACAAAAGAAGGCAATCTACCTAGCATAGGGGTGAACCTTTAAGAAGGTCCTAATGGAGGACATTAGATTTGATTGGGTAGCTACTTTGGCTATTGGGCTTCAAGAAGAGATCCTTAGACTCTATGCTGACACCTCTATGATGATCCATATGCACTTTGCATTTTTTCCAGGTTATCTAAAGAGGTTTGCAGAGTTTTTGGTGGTGTACAGGAATGGACGATGGATTTTTCAAGACCTAAGCCAACTTTATAGGCCTCGGATAAAGCACATTTATCCAAGAGTGAAAGCCCATAATCCACTAGAGGGAATGGATGATATGTTATCCATCACCACTAAGAATCTTGATGTTAAGTAGTAAAAGTCTCCTAATAGTATTGATGATGATGAGCCATTCTCATTTCTTGCTACTATCTAAGATACCGAACGATAATGTATGGAGGCTGAAGGGCTAGCTAGGGAGAAACTCAAGAGACCTATGGAGGATGCACCCCTAACATCACACCCAGCCTACCTTGAAGAAGTTTAAGTTAAAGCTTAGGCCATCATAGCAGTAATTGTATGTATGCTTTATTTAAATTTGGCTATTTCATGTTTTAAAGTTTATGGCTACTTTATGGTTTTATGTGTTAAGCAATTTTCTATGTGCTATGGTTGTAGACAAGCATTAGGCTATGGCAACCCAAGCTACTATAGAGGCAAAAAAAAGGTGTGAAAAAGAGACACTCCTAAAGCAACCTATGATTAAAGGATTTTTTGATGTAGGCATAGATGTTCTAGATGCCTTGTTTGGTGAAGTAGTACTACATACCTCTCCCATCATCATCCTAGAGAAGGAAGAGGCAGAGGAACTAGGTATACCTATGCCCTAATATTTTAATTATATCTCATCATTTATCTTTGGTTGTCATCCTAACCTTTCAATGATTATTATGCTTACAGTAGTTCTTAAGCCACTAGTGTAAGCTGTCGTCCCTAGGTATCATGCAAAACCATGGGTAGAGACTCTAGAAAAAGTGGAGTTCATGCATGAAATGACTAGGGAAATCATTAATTATTTTCATTAGGTTGCATACAAGATATGTAAAAATTTTGTTTGATGTGCTTCAATCATGGGCTTTGCTTGCATTATGGTAATCTTAGGCTGTGCATTATGTTTTATGCTTGTGTAGTACCTTTTGTGGAGTGGGATCCTAGCAAAGATGTGAAGATATACTCCTTACCTAATATTTCCTCTAATGTGTCTAGTGTACCCATGAAGTTGTATGAGACTGCTACTAATTTAGAAATGTCATGCACAAAAACTTCATGGAAGCTAGAGAGGTCCAATGAATCCCTATGGAAGGAAGTTGTCACCTTAAGGGAGAAGACTCAAAAGCAAGAGAATACAATTAGAGATATTTGAGGCTATAAAGCTCTTATGAAAGCCTAAGTGGCTAACTCAAGAGAATTATGGACTAAGGAGATCATGAGGGCCAGCTACTGGCATGCTATTTGGGATAAAGTAGCGAGCTTGTGAGAGATGGTGGAATAATGCATGTAGATGAACCTCATCTCTTAGAAGGTTGAGGATTTGAAGGATAACTGCACTTGGGTTCTGAAGTGGGATAAGACATAAAATGCTCAGAAGTAGTAGTACAAGGTAGATTGTGGGACCTACCTAAAGTAGCTCAAGGAGGAGCCAATTGAAAGACATAAAAGAGAGCTATTCATCTAGGGGAACCAAGTGGAAAGTGCTTATCAACATTTTAAAAGAAATCTCAAGGTGGATAGATCCCATACTCTTCAAATTACCATTGTTGTAGGTGAGACCTCTATAACTGCTACTACCCAAGAGCCTCCTACCTAGACTCCTATAGACAGGACTGGCATTCTCTCTAGCATTGATCTTAGGGATGTTGACTATGTTAACATGACAAAGGACTAGATCCTCCATTACTTGGAGGAAGGCCTTCCTGATCTACTCCCAAAAGTAATGAAGCGAGAATCTCCATAGGTTTAATATATTTTATGTTTTAGTTTTTGTTCTAAGTCATGATTTTGGCTATGGGTTACTAACTGGCTACATGTTGTTGCATTCTAGGCCTCAAGATACATTGG
>MNCI01031743.1:277780-381189 GCA_015680685.1 Gnetum montanum
AGACTATGTTATAGATGGTTGTTATTCTTTGACATTCTTGCCACATAATGTGGCCATGGCTATGTATGTTATGGACATTTTAACTTTAAATTTAAAATTTCATTTTATTTTTGGCTATATGCATGTATAGTAGTAGTGAATGTTGTAAATGTTGTAAACATTGAGAATGGCTATATTGATGTTTTGGTTATAACATTAATTGACTAATTGACAAAAAGAAATGTAATAATAAATAAGATGTTTGCTAGTTTTATGTTATCATGGGCATAGACTATATTACATTATTGTGGCTACATTGCCAGTTTAAGGCCATGGTGGGCCATAATGCTAATTTAAGATCTTAGTAGACCATAATGCCAGTTTAACATCTTAGTGGATGTGGTAGGAAAGAGATGTATATTTATAAGGCTTTTTTGATCATAAGTTAGAATAAAGAAAGGGTGTAGCAAATAGATAAAAATGGAAATGAACTTAAGCTATATGCAAAGGCTATGAAGGAAAACAACCAATGCATAATAAAATGCAAAAGAAAAGTAAGGCTATATGGCTATCAGTGCATTTGGTCATAGTGGCATGGGAAGGTTAAGGTAAGCTTCACTTGTGTAGATTCTTTCTAATCTTTGCAAGACTAGGGAGTGAGTAAGACCTACTCTACATAAGCTTATATTCCCCATCCCCTTTGCTTATGATGTTAAAAGGGAGTTCATTCCATAATGTATCTCATTGCTTATCGTTGTCATTGTTGGCTTTATTGGGTTTTTGCTCTTCATGGCTAGGAGCTTCTTATTGAAGATCTACTTTGAACCCCTGCTATATGTCTACATTGTTGATAGCTAGGGTAACTACGTTATCATCATGAATGATGATTTCACCTTCCTTGTAAGGAAGGTAAATCTTTTGATGAATGGGATAGGTCACAACTTGTAATTAAGCCAACTAAGGTCTTCCTTGGATCAAGTTGAATCCTAGTATCTCTTCCACTACCAAGAAGTTGGCAGTTGTAAAGAATTGTTCCCTGGCTACAAAATCCAAGGACATAGACATCTTGATGGCAACTCTTAATCCATTAAAGAACTTAAGAGCTACTGTGGGTGTAGGTTGTATTTTCTCAATTAGGCCCAAGCATTCAACGATGATGCATGGGATGACATTGGTTGTGGCTTCATCATCAACATGCACTTGATGTATAAAGTTATGAATAAAGGGGTTGTAGTTACTTCATCATTTTGGGGTTTAACCTTAATTTTGCTATCAAGAAATGTTAAGGGTGTTGACTTCTCCTCTCTTAGAGAGGAAGGAATCATCACTACGTGGATGGATTCCTTATTAGTAGGGATATTCTAACTAATGGGAATTGAGGTCAACATTTTGACTAGCATCTCAGAATGCATGGTGGAAGTAATGATTAAGTCATACAACCTTAAAGTTGTGTGTTTTTGCTTGAGTGATTACTTGACTTGGTCCATTGCACTGAGGAAGTTTTTATCATTGGCCATGGGCTTGTTGTCTTGGTTGTGCTTTATGTCCTCCATGTGCCCCAAAATGCAAAATTTAGCTTTAGGTTATGGTTGTGGCTATCGTGGCTCTTCCTTATTATTTTGGTTGTGGGCTTTGATGTCCTCCTATGGATTATTGGTTGAAGGAGTTGGGGAAAAGGAGATCACGGGTATATCAAAAATGGAAGTGGGCTCTGGTGGATTCACTTCCTTTCATGCCTCTATCTACCTATCTCTCTTGTTTTTAGGATTTTTCTTATGCTTCTTCTTTATTTGGCTAAAGTTTCTTGGTTGGTAGCTATTGCCTATGAGGAAGAGGAAGTAACATTGGCCATCACAGGGGGTTGTTGCACTATTGGTCAGGATATGACTATTTGAATTGTATTGGGTTGGGGGACCTTGATGACAAAAGGTAACCTAGGAGGCATTCATGATGGTACTCGCATGATGAAGAGGGATCTTGAGTTATGGGAAGTTGAAGAAGCCCTTTCATTATAGAGGGATACTTGAATAATGAATGGTTCTCTTACAAGTCTCCAATCATCATTAATATTGAATGGTGAAATAACACAAGGGCTATCATTAGCATTCAATGGATCTTTATAGACTTGCATAAATGAGTTTTGTGGCCAAACTAGGTTGGAAGCATCTAGGACCAACTCCCCCTATCTATCATCCTTTGGAGGTCATCCTTTAGCCCAAGGCAGAACCTTGTGTCATGACTAAGTAACTAGTGATAGTTTCAGAAGCAGTCTAACTTGAAGTATTTAAGCAGTTGCAAGTCATGTTTTGTTGCCTAAGAAGGATCCTTGACTATTTTGTAGAGTCACTTATATTTCTTTTGAGCTGCTCTTGTCATTTGGTTGTGTTGCATACCCACTTTTTAATAGTTGGTTTAGAAACTTGATTTTAATGACAACATAGTGTATTTCGACCTATCCTTTCTTTCAAAGTTAGGTTTGGTTGTTGTCAATGCAATGGCACCAAAGGTTGATGGCTGGTTATTGTGATTATTGGTGGGGGCCTTGGGTAGATTGATCTTTGGCCCTTGGTTTATGATCTTTATTTTTCTGGTTATAGTACTTGTCATCATGTTCTTTTGTTTGCTCTTTTCTTTATCTCTTTGAGTGTATTGGTTTCTATATGCTATATAGACCAAATCATCACTAGCCCCCATAGCATCCTCTATATATTTAGTTTACGAGAATGCTTGGCTAAGAGATCATGAATCAAAGTAGTAGAGTTTAGACTTGATAAAGTCATTCATTGCTTCCTTGAATATGGCTAACAAGTGGGCTTCAGCTATAGACTCTAGTATTTCATTCAATAGTCCATTCCACCACTAAATGAATTTCTATACAAGTTCTAACTGCCCTTGCTTGATCTTAATAAGTTAGTCAAGCATTGTGTTAATCTTCAAGTTATACTTGAAGTGGCTAACAAACTAGGCTATTAAGTCTTCCAAAGAGGATATGGACCTCCTAGGCAATGTGTGATACCAATCAAGTGCATTCCTAGTCAAAGACATATGGAAAATCATCATGATGATATGAGGCCATGGCTGTAAGAGTAAACATTTAGATCAAAAGATAATAAGGTGAGCATTAGGGTTGTTGAGACCAAACTCACCCATGTTAAGCATGGGGCCATTATCAATAATAAGCTAGTGGAGGGGGTAGCAACCAACCTTATTTGAAACTCGAAAGATGTTAAGTTCATTGTCAGCCCTGTTTGTACGTTTGAAGAATGGTAGTTATGGGCCATGATTGTTACAGAATCAGCTATGTTTCACCATTAAACGTTGACACAATTGTTAATGCACTAATTTGGTATATGTGTCATCAAATTCTTCTAATAATGCATAAGATGAGACGCATAGCATTTAGTTAAAAATGCATGAACTTAGGTAAAATGTATGCCATGTGGTACAATGGATTAGAAGAGATTTACCGCCATGTGTGAATGATATCCCCATTAAAACTCGCCCATCAAAACTATACATAACTCCATCAACTTCCTTTAACTAACAAAGTTGATGGTAGTTAATAGAAATAGACGGTTGACATTGGTTTCTCCCGTAGGGCCGCTATGAATAGGAAAGGGTAGTCAAGCGAGGTGGGGCAACAAGAAACAACAATCTCTAGAATTGGCAACAGGGTCTGGTTGCCAACCTTTCTTTTGAAATGCATAGCGGTTGGCAGCGCATGTCCATTAGTAGCCACTATTTTATTTTGTTCTATTTTCTCTGGCCACATGCAACCCATCTTTTAGCCTCTTGTTGCTACGAGTGACGCACATCTAACAACAACACACTTGTAGATGGTGGCCTTCTCTCTGGCAAGCACTTGTAGTGAGTTAGCAAGATGGTCACGAGTAACATGAAAGACGCACCGATGGATGCAACCACACCTGCATCTTAGCGACATACAAAAATATCTAAAAAGTTTGGCATTTTCAATTACAGATATTTAATATTTTCAGCATTTCCAAACATGTTGTCGGTACATTGTGCCGTTATATCACTTTATGCACTAATTTTGAATTTTTTTTAAATGCTTAAACTTTCATTATTTTATAATTCAGAGCAGTAGCATGTTTTTTTTTGACTTTCACATCCTCAAATCCTTAGATACTGACATATTGCATTCTTCAACTTGTAATTCATTTTCAATCGGGAAACTCCCTATGTTCCTCGTTGCATTGTTCTGTTTCGTTGTGTTGCACTGATAAGTATAGTTTCCTTGTCTGCATTTGTAGCACAGTAGCAAGTATAAGTTTCTATCTATGGTAACACTACTAAAGATGTTTCATCCTCAGTGAAAACATCATCGCCATTGGCCAGTATTTAGTTTATGCTTACATGCAATCTGCTTGTTATAACTTAGTAATTGCATCTATTGTCCGTGATGTGCCATTTTCTGATGTACTTAAAATTGTTTAAGTATCTAAATTCCAAATAGTTGTTGCTTTGGAGTGGCATTGTGTGTGATGAAATCAGCGTCTCTATAGTACCGAAGGAATGAGTTTTGACTTGTTAGTCACAACAATATTTTAAAATTTTTAGTCAACCTAGAGTCAGAGAAGCAATTTAAGACAAACTTTCACCATTACGATTTCTCTGTAAAATGCATAGGGGATCACATATTGTTTAAGCTTTGAAGAATTGAATTTTTATAGTAGAATCTTGAAGTTTGATGTTACAGAGATATGAAAGGTTGTGTATCTTTACTATCAGTTTATTAACAAATTTTATTTTCATTAATGTTGTTATACATATGGTTAAGAATATTTCATTAGTGGACTTCTAAATAGTGCCAAACTTTACTAAGTGCCCCAACAATATTTACTAAAAATTGGTTTTGATAATTATATAATTTCGTTGGTTATTGTATAAGCATTTTAATTCCATATTACTTTAGAAATAGTTACCTTCATTATTATTATTATTATTGTCACATAGCCCTTTCCAGATGAGACTATTCCTAGGTTTCTGTACCCATACGGGAGGCACCCTAGGCAATAGTCTCCTAAAATGAGTTTTCATAGGTGTTCGCATGTCCAAAATTTAAGCATCAACAAGGGTCACCTTCTCTATTATATTTGTTAAATTAGGAAATAGGGACACTAGGAGGAAGTGTCAAGGGTAAGACTATAAGACTTACGGAATCAACTTGGTAGAAGTTCCTAATCTTGACAATTTGTGAAGTAGAGACTTTAAGCCTCTTCATTTTATCCATTAGGCCTTGGATCATCTAAAAGGTTTGATCCAAACCTTGTGGTAGCCCCATAGATCATGGGGTTTGTACATAGGGCTGTGGTGTCTATTGTCAGGCTTGTGGCCTTGTTATGGATTACATGATAGATGGAAGAGGTTGTGTTATGCTTGTGGCTTATGGGCCAAATAAAGAAAAGGATGTTTGTGTTGGTACTTGTGGCACAAATGGGACAAATGAGGTGTGTGATCCCTATGTTGCTTAGGGTCCCATAGTGAACACCATGTGAGTAGTTGACAAATTTGTGGTTGTAAAAACCACCGTTGATGGTTTTATATATCAAGACTATGTTGTAAATGGCATTAATGTGCTATAGATTATTGTTTGTGGCATTGGCTAAGTGTGATGTATGGCTATAATTAGTGTTGGATCCATCCTAGTAGGGTAGGAAGGAATGGAAGATGGTGACATCATGTCCATGGAGAAAATAAAAGTATTAGAGGAAGGTGTTGAAACCTTGGTGATGTTTGTTAAAACAACCCTCCTAGGATGTTTTTAGGCTCATATCCTACCTTAAATTCATCCTTCTCTTCTTGTTGTTCCTCATAGCTATGCTTGTCATCTTCCTCTTCCATGGTAATCAATTAGGGTAGGATGCTAGCATAGATGTCATTAGGAGAATTTGGTTATATGGGGAAGGCATGTCTCCTTTCAAATCCTATGTATAACCTTAAATTCCTTCTTTGCCTTTGCTTCAATACATGGAATTAGCATGCCTACCTGTATTTTAGCATACATGAAGTTATAACAATCTTTATTTATGACTACAAAATCAAGACTCTCCCCTTTGACCCTCAAAGATCACCTACACTCAATGATTGCAAGGTCTTTGGGATCATAGATCCTTATGGCTTGTTGGCTATGATCTTTGCTAGTGAGGGTAAAGGGCAATTAGGTGGACTATTGGAAAGACATGGCTATAGTGCTAACAATGGCTTAAAAATAGGCTATAAATGGTAAAATAGAAGTAAATTTTGATGAATGGAATTCAAAAATTTTTAAAGGAAATGAAAATGGCTAAAACATGAGGTACTTACAATAATTAGTAAGTGGGGAATAAGAGGGGTTTTCCCCTTTACCAAGAATGAAAAGTTAGAAATGTTGGTATCAAGCCTCACGTAAGTTGGCCTTCCAACTACCTCTATGATGGGTATGGTAGGGGGGAAAGAAGGGGTATGAGATAATGAAAATCTTATACCTTCTTATTTCAACGTTGGAGAGAGGGAGGAAAAGTTTGAAGGCCAAAATGAAAACTTGGTGATTTCCAAAGATGGTTTTGGTAGGCTGCCAACTTTTACCACAAAGTAGGAAATAGTAGGCTTAGTTGGTGTGGAAACCAATGTTAGTTTTGTCCTAAAAATTTGGTCACAAAAATTAAATGGTTGTTAAGGCTTTCATGCTAGTTTTGCTCTAGAAATTCATAGCAGAGTTTATGAAATTTTAGCATCCAAATCACCTGCAACTTCCATGCTGAGGTTTTTACTACATAGGGGATAAAGGCAACATTGGATTCCTTAGGAGTTTTAGCTTCAAAAAATTAGAAAATGGCTTTCAACTTGTAATGTTGGTAATGGAATAAAAGTAGATTTAGTCATTACGTTGGTAACAAACCTCATCCACGTTGGCCTCCCAACTACTACCATGTTGGATATGGCAGGGGGGGGGTGGGTGAAGGGGAAAGGAGGGGGGGGGGGGGGGNGTGGGGGAGAAGCCAACATACGAAAGAGTTGAACCATCCACTTTAGAAACTATAGAATAAAATTTTAGTAGTAAAAAGAAAAAATAGTGGGGTAGAGATAAAAACACTAGATTTCAACTATAAAATTCATAACAAGTATTTTCCAAAGCCAAAATCCAACCACCTACAACTTCTACACTGTAGTTTTGGTCATAGGGAGTGAAAGAAAAATGAAAAGAAGGTTTTGGCTACAAAAATGAAGGAAAAGCTTGCAAATGACAATGAAAAGAATAGATTTGGTTAAAGAATTTAGGTGAAAGCCCTCCTTCTAGTGACAAGAAAAATTGTTGCAACTAAAAATCTCAGTTGCTAGAAAAAACCAGAGATCCTTAGTGTAACATTTCCTCAACCTTGAATCCCAAAGTCCTCCATAAGAAAAAAATGGGATTCAAGGCATCCTAGCCAGTTTGGTAGATCAACCAAGGACTCACAAAATTTAATGCATGGTGAATGAAATGCAAAATTGATAGTAGATCTAAATAATGCATAAATAATAAACAAATGTATTTTGTACATAAAACCCAAAACTTAAAACTTTATTGAGAAAAAGAATAAAGAATAAGTTAGAGAAAATATGTACAAATGGTGCCTAAATGAAGTTGATGCAATCTACTCCATGATCTAGGTGATAAGCCACTCTTGATGCTTTCAAACCTTCCTTAACTACAACCTTAGATCTACAACATTGGCTATGGTGGGGGTTAAGAAGTGTGAAAAATCTAAGCTACCCAAATGCTCTACACTGAGAGTTGGAAATCCCAAGAGTGCAATGTGGAGCTTGAAGATTCACAAATCCCAAAGATGGTTATGAAGCCATATGGTCACAGGGTATTTACACTAGGTTCAAGAGAATACAAGTGTGGAAACTTGTAAAAAATCTTGAGTGCTTGAGAATTTCCAAGTGTAGAACTATGAATAATTTTGTGTGCAAAATTATGTGTAATTATCAAAGTGTTTGAATGCCAAAAGTTGTTGAACCATGTAAAACTTTTGGAACCTGTAAATGGTGTTTGAGGTCGGCTTTTATAGGTTATTTGGGCCATAAATAGGGCTAAAAATGGGCTGTGATTTGGCTACAAAATGATTGTAAAATGGCTACAAATTGGTAGTTAATTGTCTAACAGTTTTCTACAAATTGGCTACCAAATTCAAGTGAGATGGGTGCCAAAATTTAGGGGGTTACAATACAAAGTAAGTGCTTTCCCGTTGGCCATTCCATTTGCTATAAAAAGTAACCAAAGCACACCTTTCATGCTGGAGATGAATCTTCTATGCTAAGCTCCTCACCATGCTTACTAAAGTGGCTAGTCAATGTTGTAGTGCATGGAGTAATGAATTTTTTTTATAGCTTCCACGATGGGGGATGCAATTTTCAACATTGAGGATGAAGAATCCACACTAGAGGAAACTTCCACACTAAGGGGGTAAATTTTCTAGGTTGTGCATGTGGTCTCCATGCTAAAGGAAAAATGTTTTCAAAACCCCCATCCTTCCATGTTGGGGGTAGGTGAGATTTACCCCTTACGTGTATGTCCAATGTAGAAAGTGTATAGCCCCCATAAAGCTCATCAAAGTGCCTTTTTTGGCATTTCAAAAGGCATTTTTGACCCCCCACCCCCCACCCCCATCCCCCGAAAAGCCCAAATATAGACACTAGGTGAATGTTTTCACTTGAGGAATGAGGCTTTGGTCACTTATTAGGCATTTTCAACCCCAAAAGTATAAAGTATGTGAAATTTCCCACTATGGGTTACAATCTTCATATTTACAATGAAGTTTTACCTTAGGTTTCATGGGGTGAAAGCTAAATGATAAAGATTGACTATAACATGCAAAGTTTTGCAATGTTCAAGCCCATCCTTCACAAATGTTCTACATATCTAGAGAAATCTAAACATAAAAATCAATATTGGAAGTCTACCACCACTAGTGACAACAAGAAGCATAATCTTTAGTAGATTTTTGAAGACCTATGCAGTTTTTGTAATTTTCAATGTTTGTCCAATATTTTTGTCATTTTGTCATTTTTTAATGCATCCACTCAAATAAAATTTTGTAATTTGGCACTCAGAGTTAGTCAGCAGTTAGTGTTAGTCAATAATCCCATACTTTCCTAGTTTTTTGTAAAGAAAGCTCGATCCTATCCTGTTCACTCGAGGATGAGGTTTTAGTTAGTTGTGGGGATATAATGAAGCATCAATTAGCTAAGATATCATTAATGCTAAGTTGTAGATGCTACATCGCATTTGCCTTGTAGCATCCTTGTTGGTGCATCTCAATTGGCTGCTACAACATAGATGCTACATCACAAGTGCAATGTCATAGCTGTGTTGGCAAGTTTCCATTGATACATTTTCATTAACATATGCATTGATGCAGTGTATGTTTTCGTCTATAACTACACATGCTTTCATCATGTATTGGCATTCTTTTGATAATAGAGTAGTTGAACCCTTGCAATTTTATTTCATAATCGTAGAGAATAGTCAGTGAGTGCCCGTAGTGTGGATCTAAGTCAATTGTATAACATCTCATTTGAGTGGCAATGTACCTGAACACATTCCATGAATGGAAATAAGATTGAGATTGATTCTTATTCATTGCAACATTTTGACTTAGATTAAATTTACTTTTAATGTAATTTATATTTCATGTAATTAGTTAATATTTATGTTTCCATACATATTAATAAATTGGCTAAATGAGCATGAGTAGTTTTGAGTATAAACATGTATTCACTTGGTAACCCCATCAGTATTATTACTTGGTTTGCCCAATAGCATAATGATTGATAATCCCAATAGTGGATACGTGGGTTTAGGACATGTATAATAAATTAGAAATGGACACTCATCATCCTTAGGCTAGTTTAAAATTTATCTTCCTATTGTGATTAGATTAAATACTTAATTTCTATATTATCATTAGGAGTAGTGTAAGGCCAAAACAATATCAACAATCATATTCCTCACTTTGAACTAAATCATTTATGACAAAGCTACCACTAGTCCATGTGGAAAGATAGTGAACTACAATCCATGCTTACCAATCTAGATGCCAAACTAGTCCCATCCACAAAATTTGATTGGGTTGTGCATGAAGGCTCATAATTCTTATGGTTGGGCATAAGGGGTATGCACCACTCATCACCTAGGAAGATTTTCTTTCTATCAATTATCATGCCTTTATAAGTATTTGACTTTGCATATTTCATTCCTTATGCATATTTGGATATGCATATTCAATCTTTAGCATGCAAATTCACTTACATACATTTATGCTATATTATGCACATCTAGTTATACATATTTTATTTATTTAGTTATGCATTATTATTTCATTATACATATGTGATTATATAATTGATGGGATGTGATATCGCATACACGATATCGTGTCCTTCCCTGCGATATCGCGTACGCGATATCGCGTCCTTCCCTGCGATATCACGTATGCGATATTGCAGCCCATCACTAGTTCTATAGATAAGAGGCAGCTCTCCCTTGTTTCTTTATCTAGATCTAGACCTTAGCCAAACTTTTGCCATTTTTCCATTCCAGAGTTAGAATAATTTCCATGTACCCGTAGTAGGAGTCCCAAAGTGAATGGATCTTTATTCGAGCAATTCTGTACTTGAGCACACAATTGTGTACGGCAATAAAGATGAACTTTTGGATAAACCTTGAAGTGCATGTACTAAGCTAAATAGGACTTTAATTATTGTTAATTGTTTAAATGCTTTCTTAACGACTTAATCTCTCTCAACTCTCAACTCTCATAGTTAAGTGCATTCAGTACGACCACTTCGATCACGTTAGTTACGCTTGGTAATCCCAGTAACGAATAGTGTTTCGTAATCCCAGTTGTGTTGGATTGGTGCAGGGTGTGAAATAGCAAGTGGGAATGGATACTGATGCTAGGATAATTAAGGCTTAGTTAGTTAAAGTTAGTTACTTAGTCTCTTCACCCTTGTCCTCTCTTAGCATAGGCGATAAAACATAAAAGATATAAAAATCACATGCCCTAAGCTTACTTAACCATACAACTATGAAAAATACAAGTAAGCTTGGGAGGACAATGATTGATTAACCTTAGGTGTTCCATAAGGTGTGTAGGCACTTAGTCTACGGAGTTTGACTAGATCATGTGCGTAACGCTCGTATTTGTATGGTTGAATTTAGGGATTTTTTGCCACTCATCATTGGTGTCGTTGCCAGGGACTAAGTTGTTTGTGCGCTAAGTAGAACATAGGAAATCATCCACATCATTGGGAAGCTTAAAAAAACCCTTAGGGTTAATCAAAAGAAAAATTTAAACAATAGTCAATAGCACACTGACAAGATAACAATGTCTTCTTGTTCTCATAAAAGCACTTCACCACCTAGGGATCACACAAGAGACAGTTGGTGGCACAACATACATAACCAAGAACTGCTAGTTCCTCAGTAATTCAATGTGGTATATATTCATCATGATGAATATATACCCGGCTTTACCTTTGTCTTCCATCAAGACGAACAACTGTGATGGAGAGACTTGGAGGGTAACATAGTGTTGCCTTCAGACAGAGCTGTCCCCAACATGCTCCTTCATGCCCTTACATGAATTGACATGTCGTAATTATACGCTGAGTACGTTGCATGTGATTACAACATGAGGGACTACCATCTCACAAAAGCACAATGTCAATGGGACTTGCGGCAAGAGAGTCACCACACATCGTTGAAGGGAAAAGGCCTCCATAATGCTTTGCCTGTCATAAGAGAAATTAAGGGTGGTGAACCTATCTCAATAAGTTCCCCACAAAATGATGTTCCTCCTCCTAATGATGGTGAGGAAGTAGGGTATTAAAACCTTTGCTCCACGATTCACAACCCTGGTTTTGATTCACACAAACACCAAGTGTTCACTAAGGGAACACAAACACAAGATAAGGGCAAGCATTCTAATCATCATCATGATTGGGGTTGAGACCACCGAAGGGAAGGTAGGAAACATTATCATGGTGATGGTTCTTCTTCCTCTTCCCTTTCATCACACCATTCACCCTCGCCTTATACATCCAGATGTAGTCACAAAGAGCCCAACCGTGAGGATAAGGGTAAGGATAAGCAAGATGAGAGACCTCGACAAGAGAGTCGAGAGCAAGAATGAGGGCATTCTAAAGAGTCAAGGCATAGAAGGGAAAGTAGGGAACCGCATAGGCATCATAGACACCATAAAAGAAATGACAATGAAGAACCCCTACTAGCAACCCAGAGTATGTTAGACATTATGGAGGTAGTTCGAATACCTACAAGGCACCAGAAAGATAGTCAGATCAAGAGACTAGACATGAATAATATCCCATGATTCGAGGAGGGATACAATGCTGATTCACAAAACCACTTACAGGCATTTCACGATGTCTATGCCTTGTAGAATATTGAAAATGAATGGAAAAAGTTAAAGTTATTCCCTAGGACACTCAGAAAAGAAGCAGAAAGTTGGTACCAGTCCTTAGAACTAGAATCCATTAGACAATGGAGTACGATGCTAGAATTGTTTAACGATAAATACCAAATGTACTCCAGAGTGTTCAATTTGCGTAAGCAGATCCAAGGATGGAAGCAGGGTAATCACAAACCCTTGGATGCTGCCATGGGCTGATATTATGCATTGCTACATCATTTCCTGGGCCATGGTTACGCACAACGGGATCAACTATGCCATCTTGTAGATGGGCTAAGACATGAAACCAGGAGAACCCTTAGAACATATGCCCAAGGGAGATTATCAGAACTTAGGTTCCATGAAGTTCATAGGTTGTTGGAGTAGGTAGCTAAGGAAGAAGGAGAGCTATAAAAAAGAGAAATCACGGAAGAGTATAACCACGATCCTTCCCTTCGAAAGAGGGGAGTGAGATTCTGCGAGGAGGAGGATGAGTCACCACACGAAGAGTTCATGAATAGAAAAACCTTGTTGCTTCAAAACTTGAAAATTGAAGTGTTGGCTAAGGTAGATCAAATGTGGGATTCCTTAGATAGTACATTCGAAACCGTTCTCAAAATCGCATAGGAGTCCAAGGAGAGAAGTAGTGACCATGATAAGAAAAAGAGAAGAGATTTAGACCATGCATGTAACAAGGGTAAGGGAAAATGACTATTATTAATGAGGTTATGGATTCCAATATGAATGATGAAATTGGATGTAAAATATGCTAGTATGACCATCCTAAAGGATGTTGCCCAATAATCTCACATCTGCAAGAGTTTGAGGTGTATGCACTCAACCCAAGACTTAACAAACGGTAAGCACCCTGAAGGTTACCTTATCCCCAAGGTAACCCAAGGCAGTTCCATCAATCCTTAATGTATTATCTAAGTGGAACTCCGCCACAACCTATCAAGGAACACCAGTATTGGCAATTCCCATAGTCATGGGGGATGCCATTGCCTAGGCAACAATACCCTTACCGACAACCAAACTCATGTGGCTATTACGTGCAACAACCAGTTTCTCCAAGTGACTCTATGGGTCACATGACTTCACAATAGCACTACCAAGTTCGGGAGTATTTTAAGACTCCTTCTCCTAGAAGGGACATCCCACATGCATACCATCCTCCGAATCCATTCGCATCTCTTACGTCGATAGTTCCACTACCACCCACTCCAATGATGCAAGGGGAACTCCCCACTCAACCATAGCAATGTAATGCTACGAGAGCTGTAAACCTTCAACCCACTACTGGTTCTAGCAACTGTACAAAGAGAAGACATTTCTTTAGAACCAACAGTCCAAACTAGCTCTCACAACCATAAGCGGTTGAGTCTATTACCACTTCTCCATCAAGTAAGGCTTTAGAGCTCCCTTCAAACCAACAACAGGGCTCAACACACACGGTTATGTTAACACATATCATTACTGACTGGATAAAGGTGGGGCACATTCCGAGGAAACTCTCTAATGCTGGAAGTCCCTTAATCTACCTCCAAGTCGCTGGGAATGAACCACGTAAGGCTCTTCTTGACTTAGGTTCCGAAGTCAACTTAATATCGCAAGAAATGTATAAAGCCTAGAACCTGCCTCCACTCAAGAAGAGCAATATTCAATTAGAGCTGGCTGACTAGTCCATCACTATCCCTTTGGGACTTGTGGAGGACATTGTTACCACTATGTGTGGTTGGTCATACCCAGTTGATTTGCTAGTGATAAAATTCAACAATAATAAATGGGACTTCCCAATTATATGGGAAGGGCATAGCTAAGTACCATAAACACATGCCTAGGAATCCATGATCTTTCCTTGGAAATATCTAAGGAAAAAATTTATTGAAAGATCGAGAAGAAGAAAGTTCCATGCATCACATACAATGATATAGAGGGTGATGACATACAGGAATGCTTAGCATCTCATGCATGCAACTGGTGTGCCCAGGAAACTCAAAGACAAAGGTGCTTGTATGTAGCAACCACACAACAAGAGAACACTCAGTGGTTGATAGCTAATCAAGAGAGAAACCCACCAATATGCATGGAATTGACTAGGGGAATGACTTGTAACCACAATGAAAGCATAGATACATTGGAGTATGAGCGTCGCCAACTTCCAACCCTTAATCTAAAAACATCAATTGGGAGAAGTTGGACACTTCTAAAAAATTCAAATAAGCACTCATTATTTCAGATCTCTCCCTTTAAATTCAGTCATGGGAAAGATGGCCACCTATGCTGATCATTTGAGGTTCTTAGTTCTTTTAAGTTTTTGTTTTACACATTTTTGTTTTGCACATTTTTATTTTACAAATTTCTTCAACTTTTCTTGTTTTTGTTTTACAACATCATTTATACTTTTTCTTTTATTTGTGTGTGTATGTGTGTGTCTTATCCATTTTGTTATGTTTGTCACCCAATAAGTGCTCTTAATGATGGTATGAACTATTTTCTATTGGTTGCTAATGTTTGGTTTTTACCTTTAAGTTACGATGTTGATACTAAGGTATGGTTCTTTTGATATAGCAAGCAATAAGTCCACATCATACATGCATCCATAAATCTCTATGGTCTCTCTTGGATTGGAACTATATAGTCCTTTTCTTTAAAATAATAAGAACTATCAACGAATTGGTGACTGGGCATTTCTGAAACTAAGGAAGGACTCAAGGATTGAAAATGGTGTGGCTTCAAGGGAACTTGATGCATTTGTGTTGGCCATTCTCTTGGGTGCTTGGATATTTTCTTCTTGAGTTTTCTTATCATTTCAATGTTACCCCCTTATTGGGAAGCTAAGCAAATAAAATAATAAGTCATTGCATGGTATGGTTCTCACATAATAACACAAAAAAAATTTAAAAAAAAACAAAAAAAAAAAACAGTGAGGATTCAAAGCACATCCCTAAGATACAATAATCATCTGGGCTACAAGCACTGGTTATGGAACTAAAAACATGTTCCCTCTAACCAAGGCCCTTCCTCGCTTCCTACTTTTTCCTTCCTTGTTTTCTCGGAATAGTGGTGACTCTTTGAGGGATGAATATTTGTTACTTCAAGTGGATGGATTAGCCGAATGCATTAATGTGAAGTCACTGGATGTGGTTTGTTTGAGGTTGGACTTGGAATGGGATCTACTAAATCACATTAATCATTAAATACCCAAGGGGCAGTACACCACCTTGTTTTTGAGATTCCATTCCATTCTCTTCTCTCCATTCTTTTTTTCCCATTTATCACCTCATTGTCGATTGTACCAGTAGTCCATATCTTGGTGGATGCATTGTTTTCTTTTTGGTAAATTCTTGTGGTTAATATTTTAACTCTTGTTTCCAAATGACATTCCTAGAGCCTACGGACTCTTTGAATGTAGGATTATCAAGGCATTAAGGGCATGAGCCTACTTTGGGGAGGATCCATTAGCATTCCTATTTGGTGCACCAATTAAATTTTTTCCCTTAACATTTTTGCAATCAACTCTATTTTGTTCATTTCCATCTTGACATCCATTTCATTGATGTTATAGTTTTTTTTTTCCATCTTTCTTATTCCTTTTCTTTTTCTCCATTCTCTCACTATCGAAGGTTCGCTCTTAGTCATGGGGGTCTTGATCCAATTTTTTTTTGATTTTCTCCTAGCCCTTGCACCTTCAGTAGTCACCAATATTATATCTTTAGAATCTACAATCAGCCATACCACTACTCAACCAATGGACCTTTCACCGAAGCAAGGTATCAACTACATTGTGATACATTTACCCTTGCTAATATAAGACTATGTTGTATGTGCAGATGGTAATCATATAACAATGGATTGGACTTGGAGGAAACACTTGGAATGGAGCAGTGCTGAAGCAGTTATGCAAGGAACAAGATTGATGGCGTGCTTATGGATGAAGAACAAAAGGTGCAATCTTGGCATTGGTAACAGCAAAATTCTTTTCTCTTCTCTCTTCTCTCTCAACTGCCAAATAAGGCTTGATGTCAAATGTATAAAGTGTTCACTCTTGTTGTTGTGAACACCAAGTTTTGTCATGTTCTGTAATGATGATCCGTTCACATGTCATCCCATTCACCATTAGTTCCATTCAAGTCAATAATCCAATACCTTCATAATATTTTGTAAGGAACTCGAGGACGATTTTTTATTCAGTCATGGGGGTATGATGGGATGCAATATCGCATACACGATATCACGTCCTTCCCTGCAATATCACGTATGCGATATAGTAGCCCGTCACTCATCAATAATCCTTTGTTCATGGAGAAATTATAAAATATAATCCTGCCTAGACCATATCCCTTGTTATTTTTTATCATTACACTAGAATTTGGAGTTTATTTTTAATTATAATTAAATACTACATAAATTTGGTTTGCTAGGGAAGTGCCTTAGGATGATTTCCCATCTAGAATTTGATCTTACCAATGTATCTAGGATGTTTGAAAATGTAGGTTTTGACCCTTGGTTCACTAGAATCAGAGTTAAAATTCTTAAGACATCACATTTTCTGGTTTCCTAAAATACCAAAAAAAGGTTTGGCATTTGAATTAGGCAACCATGATAAATAATGTCTAGATAATATTTTGACATATGATTTGATAAAGCACTTGATGAGGATCTCATAAGTCCAAATAGAATTTGATTTGGAGTCTCGGTATGTGTGATATGAGTGTTTGTGTGCGAAGGTATTAGGGAAAAGAAAAACATGAAACACACTTATGAAAAATGATTTTGGAAAATAAAAATCAAATTTTATTTGAAAGTTTACACCACGAAAAGGAAATTCTCATGCAAAGCGTATTATGTAGTGAATAAAACATATATGTTATAACATATGTTATATTTTTTATTAGCCACCACCTTTGCAATGTGTTTCTTCTACTACCTCACTTTCCTATGCATCCAAAATTTTTTGTTTTGAAATAGAACCCACTTCTTTCATAGTTTCTTCATTTTTAATCATTTTTAGCCTAGTTTCTTTCATTTGAAGCATGTTTCTTTCATTTTTAACCTTGTGCCAAGCCCACATGTCATGTGACATGTGATTATTTTGCTTATAAATAGATTGTGATCTTTAGCATGAGTTATTTTGGATCGTAAGGGGCTTTCTGGTGTGATAGTTTAAAGCAAAGTAAATTTAGGCATTTTAGTGTCTATGAAAGATTATTTCATGTTCCTTTTTATGTAGATGTCCTATGTTGTTATGGATCTTGCATGTTTTCTTTCCACCTTTTGGTTTTTCATTATTCTTTTACAATTTTAATTATTCCACCAAGATTCTACCAAATTCTCCCTATTTTGGACTTGATAGTATATTTAACTTGATATTCTAATTTTATCTATGTCATGTTATGAATTTTGAAAACTTTCCTCAACTTGGTTCTTAGATATTTTATGATTATTTTGGATCAACCCATGATATAAAGTTGATTTAGTAAGGGTTTTGTGGAATTTGGGCTTTTATGAATTTTTTTATATTTTGGGAAATATTTTGGATGTTTGGAATAAAATACTAAGATTTATGTGACCAATTCACTTAGTTGGTAATGGGAGATGTGAATCCTTTGATACCTCTATTTGCAGGTAGTAGTGGAGTGTTCCTTAGTGGGACCCACCACATAGAAACAAGGGTTGTTGAATGGATTTCCTACCTTGGTTTCTGATTCATAAGTCTATGTAAGGATATTAATTTAGTAGAGATTATGGCACTAAACAATTGAGTCTTGTGGTGTACAGTGAGGCATAGTCAAGATGTATCCTTCCAATGATATGTTTACCTTGGCCATTAAGGATGCTACTAGTGAGACTATTTGCTTAAACGTCACTGAAACACCATAAAAAATTGTGAGGCGTCAGCAGACCAAAGAAGATTCTGCAGCTCGGGTAAAGATTTGTGGCAAAATGCAGGAGCAGCAGGTCCCTTTTAGCTAAGGGTCAATTGCGCCATGCAAGGAAAAATCTGGGAAAACAAAATGAGACAGAGGGATACATGATGTCGAAGCCTTCGAAGTTTTCAAAACTTTAACCTTTTGTTCATTACGCTATCTTACGCAACACTGTGTAATATCGCTCAGCGTAATTTTTCTTGGTGAAGCATAATGACACAAGGTAGTTTATCGCGACAACAGAGTCGGCAAGAATTTAAGACTTCAACAAGCGCAACAAAAAATTTAAGGCCTAAGCAACAGTCTGCAACACGCCACGCATGATAGAAAATCTCTTGGTCAAGGTTTTTATTACGCTATATTATGCAATGTAGTGTAATAATCGAAGCCAGAAGGAATGCAATAACGTTAACTCTACGTTGTGTAAGACTGCTACGTTACGCTTTATTATGCTACATAGCGTAAATAAGCATAACGCAGTGTAAAGTTAGCAGAAGCCTTGTAGTACAAGCATCCACAATTCATACGCAACAATACGCTCTCTAGCGTATTGCAAGGTAATCAGAAGGCATCCTAGCAAAAGTGGTTTACGACACATTATGCTCCAGAGCATCATGCAGCGTGGTGTCATGAGCTTAAAGGACATAAGCATTTCAAGTCAACGACGTCTTATAAGTTTAGGACACGTGTTACATAAACCGTGTTTTTCTCCAAAGCCTAAACTTATAAATACTCCAGTCGTTAAAAAATCAGTAGCAGGAAAATTTCAGGGGACAACAGCAATTGTCAGCAACTCCTTAGCGAAGATTGGAAAAGAGAAAAAAAGTAGATCAGTGACTGTGAGAGCATTGGTTGTGATCAGCGAGACTTGTCTATCCAAGGGCAACCATTTGACAGACATTCTGCTCCGGGTTTTGACCTTTCTTGCACCCAGATTTGGCCAGAACAAGGTACATCAACCCTCATATGTTTCACCTTTGAATGGCTTTCTTACTATTTGTGCATGCTTCGTCTAAAACGAAGCCCTTTGTTAAGTCATTGTACATCATACATTTTCATTTGACAAATTAAATCTCGGATCTCGGGGTCGCATATTTCTTTGAAATCTGATCTATTTTGTCTCGTCAATATGTATTTTACGGGTATTTTTTACATCATTTTCAATTCCTTAGACAATTAACAATATTACATTGCTTCGTAAAAATTCATCATCTGCTACCTAAAGATCTAAAAGTTTTACTGATTAAGTAAGTTCCTATCTGATCGATAAGATTGTTCAGGGCACCTCCAATTCATTTTCTCTAGCTCGATGTTGGAACTGTGTGCACAGATTTTCGCTTGGTATTTCCAACGATCGACATTTTTCGTCATTACAGTTTTCTAGTGCTACAAGGAGGGCCTGGACCTCTGATCCACACTTTTCGGGTAGTCTTGTAAGTTGTCTGTATCCTTTATCAATCGGCGTAAACATAACACCTCTGTGATTGTTTGCGAGATTGTGTGGTGCAAATCTGTCGCTTCAACGATCCTTTTGGGATCTTGCAAGACAGAAAGCTTGATTGTCATCCTAGTTTACCTTTGCCTTTTCAATCTTTGCCCTTGTCATCATTACTTCCAAAAAGCGCAAAAATTGTTGCATCAACCACTATCGTTGACCCTGCTAACTTTGAAACCACCAATTTCAAAAATCCGATGATCCTACAATCCATCCCCCATTTTGTTGAACTGTCAATCAGCCTAGTAAGACCATGCCGCTCCCTTAGGATTCAAAACAAGGAACTTGAGGGACAGGCTCAGCGTAAAGAAAGTTATAACTTTCTCTGTGCTAAAATATTAACAAATCTGCCTATGTATCCCCAAGAACTGGAAGAAAAACGAGAATATGAGCTGATGTACTGCAATGGGAAGGAATTTGTTCCTTCGCCAAACGTTGAGATCCCTTTGACGCATCACCAACAATGGACGTTAGATCAAATGATAATGGCTAAGATGTCTGCAGAACAACGAGAGAAATGGTTCTGTGACGACCAGAAAACCAAGCATTGCATGTGTACAAAGACCCGTTGAATGCAAACAACGCAAAGTACACCATCAATGTGGTGAGTACGGACGGGGATGGCAAGGCACAACCTAAACAACCCTTTGTGTTGCATGTGCCTACTCGTGCACACCAGGCGGCAAGTCCTTCCGTATCAACCAGCGGTGCTTCAAAGTAACCTTTTGTTCTTCGAGCGCCCTCGCAAATCGTCACTCGATCACAAGCTACTAGAAAAGCTGCAACCATGCCTGTGCCCATTCCTAAAACACCCTTTGTCCTTAGGATTCCCCAACCACTAGCTGCTCCTTCTGTATAGGGGCAAACCTCTAAATCCAAACATCAGCTTCCATATGAATCCCCTGCTTCTGTACCTTTGCCGCATCTTCCAAAAAATACAAGGTTATAGAAGCTCAATCATCTTCTCCCAAGAAAAAGAAATATAGCCCTCTGACTGAGGCCACTCCACCCTGAGAAATTCGTCTCTTAGGATGAATGGAAGAGAAAAAGGGCAATAGACTACCAGATCATAGCCAGGACCTTCTCGACACCTTTACGCAAGTCAAACAGGCTTTGAAATAGAAAAACACAACATTAAGCCTCTATGACTTGCTCATGATGTCCCAAAAACATCGCGAAGCCATGGTTTGTATGCTAATGTCCATACCCGTGGACGTAAGCTTACCAGCGGAGGAGGAAGCAAATTTATTCTGTCATGCTACCCCCTACTGTTAAAGAACCTAAGCCCACTCCATTGACATTTCATGATGAATCCATTAAGGGTGACCCTGAAAAGGGTCAGGTGACAATAGAGCCCATGTTCATTACCATCCAGGTCAGCCAACACCGAATCCAAAGGGTGCATGTAGACGACGGTGCAGCTACTAATGTCATCCCTTACCCTATAGTGGATAAGCTAGGTCTAGTCGATCAGATCAGTCCTACAACGACATTGTGTCTAAAATCATTCAATGGGGCATGAGTGCAAGTTAAAGGGATAATGCACATCAACTTTGTGGTTGGGGATCAATTCCCCATGAATGCAACATTCATTGTCGTCGAAGAAATGCCTGGCTTCAATCTAATTCTAGGGATATCCTGGTTAGCTCAGCTGAGGGCAGTTTCATCACCTATCCACCAGGAGATCCATCTACCTTACGCAGGAGGAGAGGTGGTCATACATGGTGATGAAATAACCCCTAGGGCTGTTAACAATATTGAGACGGAACAAGGCTCGAAAGTTGAAACCCCCGAGAATCAACCCTCTGTTCACAAACTCAAACAAGCCAAAACAGTGGTGGATGATAGCTTAGTCTGGGCAGAGTTGCCATTCTAAGGAGAGGATGGCAGCATAAATGAACAAAGTCACACACCCTCTCATCCTTACATGTCCTTAAAAATAAAAGCAATAAAAAAGCAATTACACCGTTAGTGTCAAAATTAGTTGTCTAGTTATCATATAGTCCATGTAAACACAATACCCACCAGCTATTTTTTACCTATCCACCACCTATTTTATTTATGTTCTACGAATACTTATAACGTTCATCTTTTGACTTTACACTTCCATGAGTTATTTTCATTACGCATCTATTTTATAGTTACGATTTATTGCTATTTTTGCTATTTACGTCTTTTACGCTTGAAACATCAAGTGGCCTGAAATGGCCTTAAACTAATAATCTTGTTCATGACTTTACACTCAAAATGTCTAATGGCCTGGAATGGCCTTAAACTAACCGATTACGCTTGTGCTTGCATCACTTAGTGGCCCGGAATGGCCTTAAACTATCAACCGCATTTATGCTTGCGACTTATGCTTGAAATATTTAATGGCCCGGAATGGCCTTAAACTATCAATTTTATTCATATTTTACACGCTTGAATCCTTCAATAGCCCAGAATGGCCTTAAACTATTAGTTGCAGTTACGTTTTACGCATAAAGCTGTAAATTGTCATAACTAATATACGCGCAATTCCATTTACGCATCACATAAATAAAAGTAGCAAAAGAACATTAAGCTTAAGATGAAAAATCCTTAAATGTATCAAAAATATTGTCTTTCGCTTCACTCTCCCACAATAAAACCATGCCTAGTCATATTACGTATCTCGCCTATCACTGTTGTCTCTTGTATCCCTTAGATCTATTTCTAAGTTGGGAAAATCTTCTTCATAGGAGCTGTCTCTACCATGAGCCACTCCTTCGTAAGGGAGGTCCTCTTCACAGGGATCTTTTGCAAGGGTTTTCTCGCCAAGGCATTAATCCTCTCCATCGTGCTCTGTTTCCTATGCCCCCTCTTCCTTCGTTAGGCGTATCTTGACCCTCCTCATGTACCTCCTGTAGTTACACATAATATGTACATTAACATAGTCTTCATAGTTAAGTGTGACCAAGAAACAAAACTCAGTAGCAATAAGACTTGTGATGGTCCAGCATCAGTAGTGAAATAGATTTGTTCCAAGCCAACCCATAGACGTTGCATAATTTCATCTTCAGTTAGCTCACCTCCCAGATTAGCTCCAACCTTAATCTTCCCCTTTTCCACACTGGTCCACCGGGGTGGTTCGGGGAAGAAAGAAGGGACGGTAACCTCCCCTCCAGGAAGAGTCATCTCTCTTTCTAGAGAAGCACTTACCATCACCTATTCCTGGAACTTCTCATAGGCCTTGGAAGCACTGATGACGTCGAGGAATAATCACAAGGATTGAGCTTCAATGGCAGAATCTCTATAATGCTGTCGATAAGCAATACTTTCTTGCTTATAGACATGCTTATGGTCTTTCTATGTTTGTCCCCACTCTTGAACCCTTGCGCAAATATCCTTCCAGTCCTGGTTCTTCTGGGCCAAGAGATCCATTTGCATTTGCTGCTTGACCAATTCACGACTAGTCTGAACACTGTTTCTGACTACGGTCCAATAATGAGCATAATCAATAACAGCTGTCTGCCAGTCTTCCTTACCTGTCCCTTGAGCTTGTAGGAAGTCATTCCGCGACCTCAAGTCTCCGACCTCGTTCATCAGAGACTCTTTCTCCCTTTTGAATTTCTGGAGTCTCTTTTAGAGGTCCTCATTGACATTCTGACACTCCCATAAGGAGCGAGTTGAGTGTATCGGGCATTTACGCATTTCATCGTAAATGCTACGCGATACGTCAATCGCCTCTGATGGAGGCTCGATGGTATCTAAGTCAATAGGTTCTGTCGAATCCCATCGGAGGTGAGCTCCTAATAAAAAATTACAGGTTAGCCATAATTACGTAGCGTAATCACATAATAGAACTACCCTAGTATGACCACAGTAATATACCAGCTCCAGGATTGACCCACTCTAAGCGACCGATCATGTCGTTGACGATGCCTTCCATGAAGGCGAATTTATCAAGAAATTCACCCCAAGATCAGCTCGCAACAGTCGATGAGGATTCACCCTCTTCACCTGTTACATAACCAAGGCAGAGATATAAAGAATAGTTTTCCTAAATGTAACAATAAAGAGATTGTGTAATGAATTATTTACCTTTCCCTGTCCCAGTTGGAGGTATTTCGACACCTCTCGATTCTCTCCTTTCCTCATGCACGAGAGTCTGTGTGTCATTTGTTTCATTAACTAGGGCCTCCTTTTAGAAAACTAGGGCCCTTTTCGCACTTCGTAAAACAATAGCCCCTGTTTCATGGGTTAGTTGCTCTGCAACCTTTTCCCTCCATGTTATATAACATTATTAAGCGAGTTAGAATTTCATTTACACAATGCAATAATAATTTATACATAGTACTACTATAACTATCCACATTCTTCTGCTTACCAGTCGGAGGTTTGCTTTGCTGAAACTTGACATTCACCTTATTTCCCCTGCCACCTGCTGGCTCAACCGATGCCTCGGTTAGACGAGGCTTCTTCCGTTGCACCGACAAGTCAATTATTTCAACTGCTAGATGCTTCCCTCTTAACGCATCACCAGTATAAGAGGGGAGCACCCCACCCACACTGTCTGGACCCCATTTTCAAGGTGTTGTCATATCCCTAGTCGTTATAGAAAACGACTCCCTTATTCCTTCAGGAGGGTCCTGCGACTGGGTAGTGTTGAAAAGGTGGGAAATCCATAGTTTGGATATCTGGTCGCGATCTTGTTGCATCCAGACTTCATTTCTTTGGACCACCAAGAACTCGGAAAAATGCTGGAGGTAGGCTATAAAGAAGGTAAAATGCATGCTAAAACAAGACTAAGACTTCTTGCGAAGTCTGACCATTTCAGCACGTAAGCTTTCAGCAAAATACGTCGCCCAATTGAATTGAGTTCCCTCTTCCATTACCTCTCGCATGATTCGAGCCTGCTATATGGTGAGGAACTTCCCCTGCAAGAGTGTCTTGGGGAAGGCCTAAGCTCGAAAAAGGGGGTAAATGGTCTTGGCCATCTGTAAATGGATCCTTTCACAGGGGATCCCCTTAGTTTCTTTCTTGACTCCCAGCCACTCCTCTAGCTGTTCCTGGCACTTTAAGCTCCTCCTCGCCTTTTCCTCTATAGGAAGGTCGGAAGAAGGAATGCTAAAGAAATCAGTAAACAGTTGAGCGTTAATGTCGAAATTTACACGCAAGTTACGCACGTGCGTGCAAAAACGCTTGGCTCCCTCACTGAAGGAGTCGACTAGGGTCAACATCTCACTTGCAAGGACATCAGGGGTTACAGCCAAAAATAGGTCCAACAACCGTGCTTCCTGAAGGTTGTTAGTTAACACAGCTAGGGCTGCTCTATGGTCAAGCCAGCGTTGTGTTTCCTTTATGTTGCCATAACGGAAGAGGAGGTTGTTTGTTTCGCGACCAGAGACCATTATTGTAATCTCCTGCGACTCTTTGACTATTATCCAAAAGAAAATATACAATAAGGCTATTTACACATTCTTTTAACTAACAACATTGTACAATTAATTATTATAGTAACACTCACCAGGCCCAAATGGCAATGAGAATGGGGGGATCTTTATCTGCATATCTACGGTAGTAGGAAGAGTTTCCAAAGTCCACTCGTTGTCCAGCCATTCATTATTTTTACATTTAGTAAAGATGTTGATATGACGAGAAGGATACGTCGGGATTTCAAATGCCAAATGTTCCATAACCACAGCCCGCACGTTGCTGATAGAGATGATTTCCTTTATGGCACTTTCAGCTAGGGACAATGTGTCATTATCACCTCAGAGATCCTTTTCATTGACAAAAAATCTACACAATCAAGATAGTGAGGTATTTTACACTTAAAATAAATTCAAACAATAGTTGACATATTGCATTAAAATGAAAAAATAGTAAACTTACCCACCTGCGTAATATACAACACTAGGTGGATTCTGGAAATAGGTTATGAGATAGCAGGCTACAAACAGAGTGTTATAGGTGTGATAGCAGTTAAACCTGGGCATATCCCAGATCCAACTCAAATGCCTCAAACCTTTGATGCTTTCTCCGTGATCCTGCACTCGCGTAACTTCTACGGCGCCATCTGTTAGGAACAACAAGATACCCTGTGTCGATCCAACCAGTAGCATTTCCAGAATAGCAGCAGCTATCTCGTTTGATAAATGCGAGCAGACGATAATGCTAAAATTATGCAGTAAGAACTTTAGAAACTCCTATGCACCTCTCCAAAACCACACCGCCTTCCCCTTTAAAGGATATGAGAGGGTGGAAGATTGGCCATGGGAACACCAATACAGCATAAAACGCCCACAATGTCCAAAACAATAAGGATAGGCTTTAACATAATACTGTACAGGGCATAAATATTCTTCTATTAGGCAAACCATTAGGCAAATCAGACAAACATAGAAACCTATCGCACAAGACAAAATCTCTCTTCATGACCAGACAAACTACAGATTACGCTTAAGTCGCGCAGCCGAAATCACCCAAACCCTTGCGATAGTGCAAGGTTTGTCTCTGACAATGACGATGAAAGCAACATTGCATACTGCTCAAGCATAATATCATAAATGTTATGCTACGCAAACACCATATATACGCTACTTAAACCCTTGTGTCAATACAAGGTCCGTTTACAAAATAACAAAAAAAAATACGAGCAGATGAGAGGTGGCTTACCGGTTCAATGGACTCGCTTCTCGGACTTCCACCATGGCTTGTGAAGCCCTTTGCAGACTGTCCTTCACCTCGTCAATCTTTGCCAATTTGACATTCTTTCCACTAACTTTCGGTGCCATAATCGTGATTGAGTAAACCTCTGCAAACTGAACTATGATGCCTTGCTCCTGCTCTAATTTTCCAATAGCTAGATTCAAATTCACGATATCTAACAGCTTGTTTTGAGCATGAACCACTAGCTTATATACCAAAATGACTCAAAACTAACTGATTCTATACCCAATTGAGGCTAGACTTTCCTAAACGCTGGTGCCAACGTGACATGGAACCCGAAGATCGGGGCATTAATTTCATAGATATCGTGTCAATTACAGTCCGAAACGACCCTAAACTAATACATCTTATCACCTCGTAATCTGGTCGCATTAATTACAATTCAGAGAATTCAAATTCAATTGGCTTTACACACTTGATAAGTTACGCTACACCTCTCGCTTTACAGACAAAATCACACGCTAACATTTACAATGCTTAGTCTGTCATCCTTTAACCACCTTTGTCTTTTCTAACAATTTTGTAGGATACTTTACAAATGGATGCAGTTTTATCCGCACCCTTAGCCCTAACAGGCCCATACGGAGAAATCAATAGACAGTTCAACCACGCACTCATAGAAACGAACCATTCCTTTCATGACGTAACCATAGAAACATCGGAAATGTCCCCAAACTGGCTAGAATACGTAGCTCGAACGCTAGACCTAGAAGTTGGTGATGTGACCGAGGACCCTCTCAACAAGATCCCTATGGTTACGCATAAAGGTCAAAGCAAAACCCTTAAGGTTAGTTCTCTACTAGACCAAAAGACATGAAACAATATAACGTAGGTACTCCAGAATAATGTCACTGTATTCGTATGGTCATATGAAGACATGCCAAGGTTAGATCCGAGGCTAATTCAACATAACATAATCCTAGATCCACACGTCAAAATGGTTAGACAAAAAGCATGGAAGATTAAGCCAGAAATCACGTTAGTAGTGTGTGATGAAATCACCAAATTGTATTAGGTTGGTTTTATCTGCGTGGTCGATTACTTAGATTGTGTGTCTAACATCATGATTGTCTCTAAGAAAATGGGAGAAATACACATCTATATAGATTTCCGGGATCTGAACAAGGCCACGATTAAGGACAACTTCCCGCTACTGAACATCGACCAACTGGTTGACACCATTGCCGAACACGCGCTTCTATCCTTCATGGATGGGTTTTCAAGCTATAATCAAATTCGTATCAATCTGAAACATCAATTGACCACAACATTCATGACACCCTGGGGAACTTTCTGTTATACCATGATGCCTTCTAGTTTAAAAAATGCTAGGGCCACCTATCAATGAGCTATGATGTACACCTTTAGTGATTATCTCTTAGGAAGATTGAATGATTATGTAGATGACATAGCCGTAAAGTCTATGGAGTCAAAAGACCATTAAGGAGACCTAGAGTTAATCCTTAAAAGATGTCTCAAACACAACCTACGTCTCAACCCAAAGAAGTGCGTATTCGGAATCAAACCGGACGCATGTTGGGATATGTAGTATCAGAAACAGGCATCCGAGTTGACCCTGACAAGGTCAAAGCCATTGGTGAAATGATGCCTCCTACAAATCTCAAACAACTACATGGGTTGCAGGGGAGATTATAGTTTATCAGGCAGTTCATTTCGAGGTTAACAGATAAGTTGCATCCTATGCAACACCTGCTTAAGAAGGGGGTTAATTTTGAGTGGACCGACGACTGTCAGCATGCGTTTGACAATTTGAAACAAGAGCTTCAGTGTCTGCTAACAATCTTCCCACCACAAAGGGATCAACTGTTCTACATCTACTTGGCAAGCTCAAACGTGTCAATAGCTGTGTTACTCTGCCAAAAGCGAGACGATGGGTTAGAGGTGCCTATCTACTACTTGAGTCATGCTCTATTTGCGTACAAAATGAGGTACAATGAAGTAGAGCGTAACTATTTGACATTGGTGTTTATGCTTAAAAAATGTAGACACTATCTTTTCCATAGCCAGGTTAACATAGTCTGCAAAAATAACATTCTGCGCGCCATTACAAGCAATTTATATGAGAGCAGTAGAATAGCCCGCTGAAAGGCCATCACAGCAGAATTTGACCTACACTATATTGGCCAATCTTCTATGAAAGGCCAAGCAATAGCCAACCAGCTTGTAACATCACTCATTAACAATCAAGCCACGATAGAGCCCAAATTTCCTGACAAACATGTTCATAGTCTAAGCCCTATACTAACAAGCCTTGAAGCAACGTTGCATTTCAATGGAGCTTCAACAACTAGAGGAAGCAGCACCATCACTGTTATTATGCTCTCGCCCGAGGATGTGCATCTATATGCTTATCGCCTGACCTTCCCTTGTATGAACAACGTGGCAGAGTACGAAGGGCTCCTCAGAGGCTATTAACAGCAAGAGAACTCAACGTTGAACACCTGGTGATTCAAGGCGATTCAATGTTAGTTGTCAATCAAATCACCGGAGTCTACGCCTGCAAAGCTGTACATTTACAGTCCTACTGAAATACAGCTAAAGATCTCCTGAAGCAATTCACAATGACCGATGTCCAACACGTGTCTCGTAATGACAACACTTTAGCTGATGCACTGGCTACGCTAGCATTAAATATACCATCACATCTGTTTGCCGCTTAGCCTGCTTTGATGACAGAGTGTGCAGACCCCATCATTCAGGCAGTACAAATATCTTCATTGAATGCAGGTGGGATGATAGAATGGTACAAAAATATTAAAACTTACCTTCTACATGGTGAACCACCGCACGAGCTAACACACGCGCAGAAAGAAGTAGTACGCAAACATGCTAGACAGTACGTCATTATTGAAGATAGTACTCTCTGTAAACATTCTTTTGACGACATATTGCTGACATACATTAATAAAGACCAACCATAGCGAATAATTAGCGAAGTCCATGAGGGACTATGTGGAGGACACGTAGCCCCACGAGCCATGGCTGCTAAAATTCGACGCTTAGGGTATTATTGGCCCTACATGGAAAAAGATTGCCTTACCAAGGTTAAGATGTGTGACACGTGCCAGCGTTACGCAAATCTAATGCACGTGTCACCAACAGAGCTACATAATACCCAGATTACTTGGCCATTCCAATGATGGGGATTAGATATCATAGGCCCCATCACGCCTAAATCTTCCATCAGGCATAGCTTCATCATCACAGCCACCGAGTATTTCACGAAATGAGTTGAGGCTATTCCCTTATGAAAGATCACATCTCAACAGGTTTGCCATTTTATCTTGGATAACATAGTGACTAGATTTGGACTCCCTATGATTATTGTGACCGACAATGGGCCATAATTTAGCAGTACAGAAACCAAATATTTTTGTGATAACCTTGGTGTCAAACAATCTTTTTCTTCATCCTACTACCCGCAAGCGAATGGTCAAGCAGAAGTGATGAATAAAGTCATTATCAATTTGCTCAAGAAAATGCTCAGTAGTAATAAGAAACGATGGCACGAAAAGATCCTCTATGTGCTATGGGCTTATCGTACGACATGCCGAATGGCTACAGACACGACGCCCTATAGCCTAGTCTACGGATCTGAAGCGGTGCTGCCACTGGAGCTACAGGTTCCTTCACTACAGATGGTTCTCTCCACAGTTATAAATGAGACTCAACATAATGAGTCTCGGATCATGGATTTAGACTCGGTAGAGGAGAAACGCATTCAAACGCTCGACACCATCGAGAAGTACCAGGAGAAACAGAGACAGAAGCATCGACACAATTTGCATCAACGATAGATCACGAAATGAGATTTAGTTCTCAAGGCCATTCATGAACTAGTGAACAAATTCTCTGCAAACTGGGAGGGCCCTTTCCTGGTCATTGGTGCATATGGTAACGGGGCATTCAAGCTAGCAGATATAGATGGAAACGAATTATCAAATCCTATGAATCACCTGTATTTGAAACAGTACTACATCTAGACATCGGCTTCGCTCGAGATGCAAGGTAAGAAACGTCTGCTACGACGTAAAACTAGCAAAGTTGTGAACATTCACTATGACTTAAAACTAGCACTTCTTGCACACGTCCTCCACAACGCTAAACTGGCAAGCAGCTACGACCGTCCGCCACGACGTTAAACTAGCAAGGTAAGCACTCGTCTGCTGAGACGTTAAACCAGCATAGACTTGTCCCTGGATCATGACATGAAACTGACACCCACAACACGGTTTGGTGAAACCATAAACCAGCTTTGTAACTGTCCACTACGACGTAAAACTAGCACACCTCAGTCTTCCTAGACTCTAAACTGGGACCATGGTCCACTGGGACTTAAAACCAGTAGTAACGGTCTACTAGGACTCAAAACTGAAATCCTCCCACCAGCAACATACAAAGCAAGTGAGCGTGACCATTCTTGCACAGCATCCCTACTAGGCAGAACCGATGGGATGTTGGGATAGCCCCGGCGTCGCCACCCTACTGGCATTCTCCTGATTCCTCGAACATACCAAAAGGCTTTCTACTAACCCCTCAGAGATACTGTTGCGGCAATCACTTCATAGTTGTAGCTCTTGGAGGTTAGCTTTGCCATCCGGAGCCCCAAGGGAGTTCTCATCAGCCACGACCTTGGAGGCCTCTGCCTGTTGTTACCACCAAAATCTGGCTTTTCAGATTCATCTGACTGGTTCTTTGCATAGCCAATTGGATACAGTGAGTTTGACTGTCAATGGTGGATTTCTGAACTATGGCATCAACATTGGGACCCTGGCCTCTTGCTATAGTTCCTTCTTCATGCCTCAATCGCTCCTTCTTGCTTTGGATGGTACTTGTTTCAACAACCTCCTTAGCGATTAGGAAGTTCAATTTTGTCCTCTATTATCTGTTATGTTTATAGGTCACTTGCAACAAAGGCATTGTTCAAAGTTGTGTTCACTGAAGTGGCGAGGTATCGACAACATTCTGAGATGGTGGCTCAGATTAGCCTGGCCACTTAGGAGTGCAAACCCTGCCTTCCCCATGACCCGACATCCTATTCTCCTTTCTCTTTCCCTAAGCTTGACAACCCTTTCCATTTTCTTCCTCTTATTTGTACGGAATGTGGACATGCACAAAGTTTCTTCACATATGTATTACTATCAGGCCCATGAACTGGTGTAACAAAACTCGCCTCATGGAATGCCACAGGTAATACTAATCAAACTCGTGAACTGGTGTAACACAACTCGCCTCATGGGGATGTCGCCAAAAAAAACGTGATGGGCGAAGCTCGGAAAAATGGATGTAACACAAATCATCCAGGCCATGCGGGGGTAACACAACTCGTCCATTCAAGCCCTTCATCTGTAGTATAATGGCACAACTTCTCACTAATACACTTGTGAGAGGATTCTTGAAAACTTGTTTGTGAAAGTGTCGTGTTCACAAACTTGAGTCTTTCCCGAACCTCTTTTGTATTTGGGTCTTCCCCGAACCTCCCATACTTTTCCTTCCCCTCGCTTTTGCATTTCTAGGTTGGCCTAGTGACATTTGAGCAACCATCAAAGGACGCTGTTTGTTCATTTACCTTTCTGGTGTTTCGTATTCTTTGTCGATGTCTTTCGGGCAAGCCCTCTAAACCTCAACAAAGAGGGGCCATTGAAACACCATAAAAAATTGCGAGGCGTCAGCAGACCAAAGAAGATTCTGCAGCTCGAGTAAAGATTTGTAGCAAAATGCAGGTGCAGTAGGTCCCTTTTAGCTAAGGGTCAATTGCGCCACGTAAGGAAAAATCTGGGAAAACAAAATGAGATAGAGGGATACATGATGTCGAAGCCTTCAAAATTTTCAAAACTTTAACCTTTTATTCATTACGCTGTCTTACGCAACACTGTGTAATATCGCTCAGCGTAATTTTTCTTGGCAAAGCGTAATGACACAAGGCAGTATACCACGACAACAAAGTCGACAAGAATTCAATACTTCAACAAGCGCAACAAAAAATTTAAGGCCTAAGCAACGATCTACAATACGCCACGCATGATAGGAAATCTCTTGGTCAAGGTTTTCATTATGCTATATTACGCAATGTAGCGTAATAATTGAAGCCAGAAGAAACGCAATAACGGTATCTCTACCTTGCGTAAGATTGCTGCATTACGCTTTATTACGCTACATAGCATAAATAAGCGTAATGCACCGTAAAGGTAGCAAAAGCCTTGTAGTACAATCATCCACAATTCATACGCAATAATATGCTCTCTAGCATATTACAACGTAATCAGAAGGCATCCCAGCAAAAGTGGTTTACGACGCATTATGCTCCAGAGCATCGTGCAGCGTGGCGTCGTGAGCTTAAAGGACATAATAATTTCAAGTCAATGGCGTCTTATAAGTTTAGGACACATGTTACATAAACCGTGTTTTTCTCCGGAGCCTAAACTTATAAATACTCCAGTCGTTAAAAAATCAGCAGCAGGAAAATTTCAGGGGACAACAGCAATTGTCAGCAACTCCTTAGCGAAGATTGGAAAAGAGCAAAAAAGTAGATCAGTGACTGTGAGAGCATTGGTTGTGATCAGTGAGACTTGTCTATCCAAGGGTAGCCATTTGACAGACATTCTGCTCCGGGTTTCGACCTTTCTTGCACCCAGATTTGGCAAGAACAATGTAGATCAACCCTCATATGTTTCACCTTTGAATAGCTTTCTTGTTGTTTGTGCATGCTTCGTCTAAAACAAAGCCCTTTTCTAAGTCATTGTACATCATAAATTTTCATTTGACAAATTAAATCTCGGATCTCGGGGTCGCATATTTCTTCGAAATCTGATCTATTTTGTCTCATCAATTTGTATTTTATGAGTATTTTTTACATCATTTTCAATTCCTTAGACGATTAACAATATTACATCGCTTCGTAAAAATTCACCATCCGCTACCTAAAGATCTAAAAGTTTTACTGATTAAGTAAGTCCCTATCTGATCGATAAGACTGTTCAGGGCACCTCGGATTCGTTTTCTCTAGCACGGCCCTTGCACAGCTCTAGGGTTGGAACTGTGTACGCAGATTTTTGCTCGGTATTTCCAACAACCAACATTTTCTATCATTACAGTCACCATAAGTGACTTGTTTGGAATCATAAGGATAACCAATTATAGTAGTGAGGTTACTCAAAGAGCTGCTAGTAAGTTCCTCTAGTAGTAAATGTAACCAAAACCTAGCCTCTAGAGATGTTTGGTTAAAATAAATTCTTTGGGTATTTTGTTGGAAAAATTTGAGATATCTTTGAAAATTAAATACTTAAAAAATATGTATTCTTTGACTTTTTAAAAAATTTATGGAATTTTTGAACCTTGAAACATTTTTGAATACTTAATTGGAAACCTTTACCTAGCCCTTAACATGAGACTTTTGACCAAGAACCTTTATGCTCCATGAAGAAGAAAATAAAATAACCTTTCTTATTTGAGGGTCTAACTCATGCATTTCGATGTAGAGATCTCAAAGTAGCTATGCAAACATCAAAAGAGAAACATAAAATGCAACATGGATCAATTCTCTACATGATGGATCCTCTACATTGAAAAATAATTTTTGTATATTTTGTATGTTTGTAAAATAGAAACCTTGTATACTTTTGGATTACTTGAGCCATGTAACTATTTTTGTGAATAAATAATAAAGTATGATATATATGAAATTGTTGTATGTGCCATTTGAACTATGAGTTCAAGAAACATTTTTCATTTTGGAGAACACTATATGTTTTGGAAAATTTAATATTATTTATTATATATTAATATTTTATTTAATTTTAATTCTTAATTTAATTAATTAGCTAGAAAATCTTAAACTTGAATATCTTTATTTTTACATGTCCAATTGAGATGGAAGAAGTGTCATTGGGATCATTATTTTGTGTACTATTTATTTATCCAATTAGTAAATTTTTTCACATCTACACTTTTGTGGCTACATAAATCTCTATTTTTCCTAATTAAAATTTGTTTAATTATGAATATGAGTAATATGAAATTTTGTGGCATTGTATTGCCTAAATATACTTCTATTTTTAATTGATAATTTTTATCTATTTTACGGCTTTCTTTTAGATTAGTAAATCAAGGTTAAATCTAGATCCTTGGGGTTTCGTAGTATTTCTATTAGTTGTTAGTAGGATTTTATATATAATTAGTAGGAGTGTGACATGGTTGGTATCAAATCATGGATTTTTCCTTGGATGTCAAAGTATAAAATTCTTTTAAACATCATTTGATTTATTTGATATTTTCTAAATTTCAATTAGTATAAAATGTAGGGGACAAGATTAGTTAACAATATTCCACTAGAAAATTCTCAAAATTTCTAGGCCACTTAAAATCAACTATTTAAGAAAATTTTGATCTTTCTTCAAAATTAAAACCAGAGAAATCATAATAATAGGTCAAGGAATGAAGAAAATGATAAAGAGTAGAGGTAAATAATACATAGTTTTATAAGGCTAAATCCACCTATCTTTTTAGGCACTCGAAATCCCACTGTTGCTATAGATTAGTTGAAGGGATTAGAAAAAGCTATTCAAAGATTATATTGGACTATTGTACAGAAGCCCTCTTTAGCTTTATATTAGTTAGAAGGTTTGGCTAAGTGATGATGGGTGGTAGAGCAAAGAATTAGACATTAGGAAGATGAAGAAATAGAATGGAAGAAATTCATTGAAGTATTCAAAGATAGGTATCTCTTAAAGGCCTACCTAAAAAAGAAAGAAAATGAGCTTAATTGATTAATTTAGGAATCTATATCTATTTATGAATATGATAATAAGTTTACTAAACTAGGTGAATATGTCCCCTATGTATCACAACATGCTGCTATCCATACTAGAAAATTTCTAAAAGGATTAAGGTCCTCCATCAAAACTATAGCTTTAGCATTGTATTTGAATAATTATGAGAAGGCATGGGCCAAATCCATTATTATGAAAAATGAACAAGTGAAGGATGTAGCTTGAAGAGAAAGGAAGAGGAATAAAGGAGTTATGACTATAATGGATTGGGATAAATTCAAGCATTCTAGGGGAATAAATGGTCTAATTTAGCAATAGGCTTGAAGATTTAACAAACTAGTCCAATATCAACCTAGGGAATCTAATGAACCAATTCAGCCATTTAATTCCAAGATTCCACTAGGATTTAATATTTGCTTCTACTAGAAAGAAGTTATTCATATTAAAAGAGATTATACATAGCTACTTCAAAGGGAGAGTATTATGCAAAATAAGAGAATAGAACATATGGTTTTGAATACCATGATTGTCCAAGCAAATAAAGGGAATTGCTAAGAATCCTACAATGGCTCTAGAGAATCAAAAAATCGCCAATAATCAAAGAAGGGGTAGAAGACCTATGAATCAAGGCCGAATCCATGCTATACTAGGGAAAGATATAGAGGAGCAACCTAACATTATGCTTGAGACTAAAGGTATTCTTTAAGCATAACCTATTCTTATTATTTTTGATTCTAGAGCAAGTCTTTCTTTTATTGATAGTCAAATAGTGGAAAAATTAAATTTTTAATTTCAAAAACTAGAAATTATATTATTTTTTCAAGTTGTGGGAAAAAGTGGATATAGAGTAGAATATGAGTCTAAAAAGCTTCCACTAAGGATATATGGTAAGGAATGAAATGCATATATATTATTATGCAACTAGAAGAATATGATATTATTTTAGGAATTGACCAATTAATTAGATATAATGAGTTGCTTTACTACAAGACTGAGATACTTAAGTTAGAGTGAGAAGATGGACAACAAGTCTTAGTTGTAGCTAAAGGAAGACCTATTAAAGTTGATGTGATTTCTTCTAAGAATTTCATGAAAATGTTTAGGAAGGAACACACATGTTTTATGGCTATTGTTAGAACTAAAAGTAAGGAGGCTAATATAGTTGATATTTCATTAGTCAGTGAATTTCTAGATGTATTTACAAAAGAGCTACTAGGGTTAGCTCCAAAAATAAAAATAGAGGTAGAGATAACTCTTAAACTAGGAATATAACCAATCTCTAAGGCACTGTATTGGATGTCCTTAGTTAAGGTAATAAAGCTCAAGATACATGTGCAGTATCTTTTAGATAAAGGTCTTACTCAACCTAGTGTTTCTTCTTAGGGTGCACCAATGTTGTTTGTGAGGAATAAAGATGGAAATATAAGGCTACACTTGATTATAGATGCTCAAACCAAGTTAATATTAAGAATAAATATTCTCAACCTAGAATAGATGATTTATTTGATTAGTTAAGGGATGCCACTATATTTTCCAAAATGGATTTGAAGCTGAGATATTATCAACTTAGAATTAAAGAAGCAGATGTTTTGAAGACTACATTTAGGATATGCGGTGTTAATGAATTTAATAAGTCATATATTAAAGACTTATCTAACTAAATTTGTGATAGTGTTTATTAATGATATTTTGATATATTCTAGAAGTAAGTAGGAACATGTAGGCCATCTGAGGAAAGTATTACAACTTGTAAGAGAAAATCAATTATATGCTCAATGCTTTTTAAGTGCTCATTTTGGCAAAAAGAAGTACAATTTCTTGGACACATAGTATCTAAAGCAAGAATAATAGTTGTTTCAATGAATACTTAAGTAGTTTAGAATTGGCCAGGGCCTAGTACTATAACAAAAGTGAGGAGTTTCTTGGGATTATGAAGTTACTATTGAAGGTCTGTTAAAGATTTTGCTCGAATTACATCTCCTTTAACTAAGTTTTTAAGGAAGGATTAGTCATTTCAATAGACACAAAAGTGTGAATAATCATTTTAAGAATTAAAGAAAAAACTCACATAAGCTCTTATTTTAATATCACTAACTCTAGATAAACCATTAGATATGTATACTAATGCTTTAAATGAAGTATTCAGATGCATACTCATGCATGAACAACATGTTGTTACTTATGCTTCTCAAAAATTAAAAAACTAGAAAGCTAGGTATCTTGTACATGATATTGAATTAGCAACTATTATCTTTGCACTAAAAATATGGAGACATTATTTATTTGGGAAGAAACTAACTTTATTGATAGATTATAAGAATTTTTAATATCTTATGACATAACCATAATTAAATTTGTGTAAAAGAAGATGGAATGAACTACTTATAGTCTTTTATTTTAATATTAAGTATCATCCTAGATAAGAAAATGTAGTACCATGTGCACTTAGTAGGAAGATAGGAAAGGTAAAAAGCTTGGTTGTGTAATTAATTTTAATGGATGAGATTATTGAACAACAAAAGTTGAATGTTTTGTGCCAAGAAAAGCTTCAAAAATTACGTCAAATTTCTTTTGATTATTTTCAACAAGGAGAAAAAAGTAAGTTGAGATTTAAAGGTAGATTGTATGTACCCATAGTGGTAAAGTAGAAACTGTTGGAAGAGGTTCTTACTAGCAAATATCATATTTCAAATCTTTAGAAGATAATATTGGTGACCTAAGATGAAGCAAGAGATAGCTAAATTTATTTCAAAATGCTTAATTTGTCAACAAGTTAAAGTCAAACACCAAAAACTAGGAGGACTACTTCACATTCATGAAATACCTAAATGGAAGTGGAAGGTTATCAACATGAACTTCATTTTGGAATTACCAAAGATAGGAAGAAAACATGATGTTGTACTGATAGTGGTGGATTTGTTAAAAAATCTTTTCATTTTCTTGCTACCTAGTTTACTAAAACTACTAAGGATATTGCTAAGTTATTTATTAGGAAGATTATTTGATTATATGGGATTCTAGTTAACATAATATCTGATAGGGATCCTAAGTTTATCATAATATTTTGGCAAGTATTTCATGCATATTTGGGTACTAAATGAAATATAAGTTCTACTTATCATTCTCAAATGGATGGACAAATAGAGTAAGTAAATCAAGTCTTAGAAGACATGATTCAGGCTTATATACTTTAGTATAAGAGGATTAAAATGAAATGTTACCATTAGCAAAATTTGCATATAATAATAGTTATCACACAAGTATTAAAGTTGTTTCTTATGAAATACTTAATGGTAGACCTTGTTGATCACCTATTTGTTGGAATACTATGGAAGATATAATGTAGTTAAACACATATTTGATTGATCAAAATATAGGGTAGGTTTGCACAATCCAAGGATATATTAAGGCTACTTAGGATAGATACACTAAATATGTTAACTTTATAAGAAGACCTTTTGAATTTAGAATTGGTAATTATGTCTTGTTTAAAGTGTCTCTAATGAAAGGTGATGAGTAACTAGTATACCCTACACCCAACCATACGAATCACTAACATTCACTCAATGATCCAGTCGAATTCCAAGGACTTTAGGTTTCCAAGTACACTCGCTCTAGGAGGTGAATTTGATCATTGCAATCATGTTTTTCCAATTCCACTTGTGAAGTGTAAGTGTATGGTTAAGTGTAACTAAGGTATATGATTTTTATCATTTTATATTTTATGAATTAAGTTACCTAAGAACAAGAATAAAGTATAAAGTATTTAATTACTAAACTAATCTAATAACTAGCTAAAACTTAGCTAATCCTAGCATAAGCATCCATTTCCACTTACCATACACATCCTGAAAAGGCTATAACACGACTAGGTTACCAAACGTTAAGCATTACTGAGATTACAAAGCACTAAGTGTATGTTTGAAGTGGTTGTAATTATGTTCTCTATTTAATTAACATTAACTAATTACTTAATTATCCAAAAACATTAGAGTAAATTGCATAAATATTAAATGCATAGGAAAAACATTAATCTAGTCTAAGTGCTACAAGGTTTGATCAAGAAAGTTTTTATTTGTTGCCATTCACACTGAGGTGCTCAGGTACAACATTACTCAAATAAAGATCTATATAGTCTTTGAGTCCTACTATGGGCACTCAAAAAATATTCTAAATTTTAAATCGAAAAATTGCAAGTGCTTTGCTACAACTATGGAAAGAGTGCCAAAAATGTGGTGGGTAGGTGCACATTTATAGGCCAAACTAGGGAGCCCCATTGATGGGTACATGTTAATAGATCAAATCCTACGTCAATGAGATCATGTTGATGAGTTTCCATTAATGAGGTCACATCAATGACATATCGTCAACATGGCCCAATGATACAACTGATCATAACCCCACAACTAAATGAAAACTTTTCCTTAAGTTCTTTATAGAATTTGGAAATGTATGGGATTACTGACTAACCACAGAAACACAAAAAAATACAAAAAAGACTAAGTTTCCAAGTGTATGGCTTTAAATTCATTACAAAATTTTGGTATTTAAGACAAATAAATTGAACATCAAGACAAAACTAACAAACACAACTGCTAAGATGTTTATAATACAATGGAGAAAAATCAAAAGGTCCCAGGTGGTGGAGGCTCCTAAGGCTCCGAAGGACCTTATCCTACTTTAGGCGCACATGCTGGTTGAGGCAGTTGCTATGGTTGTCCTACAGTAGCTGCAACTTTTGGTAAAAGATGGAAGACATTTAACAATTCCTTCATCTTCTCTTCCTTACTCTTTGGATCATTAACAGTCCATGTGGCTTCACCAATGTCGGCTAGAATGGGAATATCCCATGGATAGGGTATTAGCAGGAATAGCTCCTTTACATCACAAACTAGGTAGTGAACTCTTTACATTCAATGTCAAACACCCTAAGTGTATTATGTAGCTCTTAGTAATCATTCATCCTCTTGACCAGGTTCTCAATAGTTTATCTTTGACTAGTGAACTTTGCCTTGAGAACCTTGAGTTCCACATTTGTAATCTCATGCTTCTACTTAGTCTCTTTATGGTGCTTAAACTCTACCTTGTGCAACAAGTATGAGCTAAGCACTTATTTCTCTAATTTAGATTATGACCTTCTAGTAGTTAGCATGACCAAGTTTGCATAGTAGATATTGGCAAGATCCATGTACTTTATCATTTCCTTGATCTACAGCTCCTTCGTGTTGATTTTAGCCTTGTTGTACGCATTTAGCCCATCAAAGATAGACTGTCATACATCACCTCCTTGTTGGAGCTATTGGAGGGCCTCATTTACTTTTTTCTTTACCAATTGGATGTGCTTCTCATTAACTTCTTTTTGCAGACCAAGCTAATCTTTGTAATGGTTATTGACCCTCTCAAACTTAAGGGCTTTGTTCTTCTAGGGACCTATCTCTATTGCAAGTTTTTGATGTAAGGCATGGATTTTCTCCATGGAGAGATTTCTATTTTATACTACCAATCTCCTCAATTCTATGTTTACTGTAGCTATTTGCTCTTACTATTGATGGATGAATTCTAACATCTGTTCCTTCTATGCATCAACATTCTATAAGAGATGGTTTTCTGTGATTAGGATCTCATTCTCATGAAGAATCTGAACCAAGTCCTTTTGAAGATTATGTGTTGTGGCATTGGCTAAGGACTAGTCAAAGATCATCAACTCCTTGGCATTGTCAACCTTTTTGAGGTGCTTTTGAAGCTTCTAGAAGTCTTCATCTCTTGTGATCACTTGGTTAAGAAACATGAGATTAGCATGGTGGGCTTTTAGATTAAAAATTTCTATAGTTAGGTGTTGCTTCTTAGCCCTAGATATTTCAAGTTGTCCCTTCATTATGATGCACTTGCCCCTTACTTCTAGCAACTTTGACTCGGTTGTAGTGATGGTATCTAGAAGGTCAAAGATATCCAAAATCAATTTCCCAATTCTCACCAATCAGTCTAGCAATTCCTCATGTTGGGCTACACTTAATGTACTACTGAGAGTTCCTATGGACATATGCACATCTCTTAGTGTAGAAATGTCTACTACAGATATTGCAAGTGCATTAAGTGCTTTAACAACTTTTTCAACAACCACTTTAGCAATTGTCTTCTACCCATGGTGCTACATCACCAAGACAGTTGTTCTCTCACCATCCTCTAAATGTACTAAAAAGGTAGTGACATTCCTAGATATTTCTGGGAATTACTACTACTGTAAGAGGGACACCATTACCTCTCAGGCACTTAGATTTGATTGTACAAGAACATCCATGCATTGTGTTGAGAAAATTGATACCCCATCCTCCATCTGGCTTAAGGTTCAGGCCACTTCATTGAGGTGGCTCATATCTAGTTTATAAATAGATGGCTCATCACCACTCATTCTTTCTTGTTGTTGCTACTATTGTAAGAGCTGATCTTGAAGTTCATGCATGTACTCAAGGATAGTTTAGGACTTCAATGTTGTTGCATGAATGAGTGGTGAAGGTGTTGGTTACTACTCTTCTTGGATCACTTTTGTAGACATTTTATCTTTCATCATCTCTACCCAAGAAGTGGCTAGAGCATGTCGAATAGTGTCATTTGTATAATGAGTTATGTCTTCCCTCTTGCATAACTTTATGATGAGGAATGAAAAGGAAAGTGCCTTCATTACATGTTTTTTTCTCCTTGAAGTGATTCTCTATATCAAGATAGATCAATTGTAGAAGGTTAACTACAAATCTATTACTAAGAATGGCACACACGTGGGTGAAGAAGGCTATGATCTTGCTTGGCCTCACCGTTGGATTGAGGTAAAAGGCTACAATCTTGAAGTATGTATGTTTCACCATGGTGAGTGCACCAATTTCCTTGCGGTTAGCTACATAACACTACTATGTGCATTCTTTCTTAATGCTTGGATCTACCTACATCAAATTTTTAGTAAGATTGGCTGCAATTTCTAGTAAGCCAAGGGCCTCAGAAGTTGTTTTCACTAAGTAGGACATAGAAATGTCCTTGATTTTGATTGTTGAACTAGCCTCCTAATTGTTCCAAAATAGGTATGTCTCTCCCATGTACTACTCCCTACTAGAAGTGATTGTGGGACACATGGGAGAGTTCTATAATTAAGCTTTAACTTCAAGAGGAGCAAACTCTAAGAAAAGTCCAAAGTTTAACTCTTAAAGCACAAATTTCTAAACTTCCTTGGATGCAATCTACTTAAGGTAGGCCTTTATCAAGATGACCTCAAGGTTCAGTCTTAGCTCTAGTTCTCATCTCGATGAGACTATTCAGTTGTCACCACTTTAGGAATCTATCAAATAGATTCCACTTCAGGCTCCTCCCGAAAAGGTCCAGTTGCATGGGTTTCTACTACTTACTCGTGGGCCTATTCATAGCCCCTTCTAGTTTATGGTCATTTGTCCCTTAGTTGGGACATTTCTCCCTCTTGCACATGCTTTACCTTAGGTGCCATTTATTGTCCAAACATAACCAAGGATTAGCATATAATGTGTAACTTATAACATTTCAGTACCTTATCTTGTTGGGCAGTTACACTTAGGCTAAGTTTTAACCATGGCAAATTGATTATTTTAATATTATTTTAATGTTATTTAACTTAGAATGTCACTAGAGCTTTTTGGAAGGGTTCAACTTTCATAAATTGATGTTTTAAGGTTAGGTTCTTAGTTAAACTTTTGTAGATGGTAGAAAAATTTTGAACAAATTTTCATCAAAATCCTTAGGTTTATGGTGCCCATGACAAATATCTTACCTCCAATTGCTATAAGACTAAAAAACAAAGTGAATCAAACAAATGATTAAGAATTTATGGCTCATGGAATGTTTTGGGATCTAAAAAATTCAAAAATTCCCTTCTTATTTAAGCTCAAAATGTGAAAATTTACTAAGTTTCACCACATATATGTATATATTTTTACCTTGCATCATTGTAGTATAGTGGTGAGTATTCTTGCCTATCATGTGGGCAACCTAGGTTCAATCCTTGACAATGACACCAATGATGAGCAGCAAGTATACCTTATGTCCAACCATACGAACCACTAGCATTCACTAGATTAGACAAATTGGTGAGCATCCCTGAAGAGTGTTGGCTAGTAATACCCTACCATTAGGAACTTAATGGTCATGCATCTACCAACATAGTGATCCCCATAATGGCCCTTATGAGCATCTTGGAGAATGTGTAATTGGTTAGCATCAAGAACTCACCAATGAACCAGACCATCAATTCACATCTTGTAAAGGTGTCCATTGATTTTCATGAAGTGTTTGGCCTGATGAAGAAACTGTTATTTCTTCTATGGTCTAACTCTTGTGGCATCTCTTGAGTGAGAAGGTAAGTGAGGATGCCATCATACTAATTAGGCTCAATGGGCAGTTATTCATTTATCACACCAACAAAGAGAAGTTCACTAGGAAACTAATCTAAAAGTGGATTCTCCTCCTCTTTGTTATCCCATCTAAATCAAGACAAGTGCTTAGCGACCACGTTCTTAATTCCCTTTCAATATACCATCATGAGATAAAATTCCTGTAAGATCACAAGCCACTATATGACATGAGGGCTCATCATCAATTTGTTCATAAGAAAGAAAATTACACTATGCTCCATATGTATAAATACCTTGTGCCCAAGCACATAGTGGTTGAATTTCTCTAAGGCATACACCACTACCATCGATTCCTTCTCTTTTGTGGTGTAGCTTAGTTATGAACCCACAATATTTTGGCTTGCATAGTGGATGTAGGAAGGATGTTTTTAATAGTCCAACTACATGTGCATAGCTTCCAAATCATAGTTCAATGCATCTATCATGATGTAGAATGGTCTAGACCAATCAGGTGCTCATAGAATTGAAGCTTCTATAAGATTCTACTTGAGTTGTTGGAATGCCTTCTCACATTCCTTGGTCCAAAAAAATGGAGTATCTTTCTTTGTTAGCTTTACCAATGGTTTAGAGATCTTATAGAAATTCTCTATGAATTGCCAATAGTAGCTAGTATGACCAAGGAATGATTGGACATCTTTGATAATTCTCAGTTGATGGGTAATTCCTTAGATGATCCTAATCTTTTTAAGATTCACCTTAATTCATGCTTGTGAGATTCTGTGCACCAATACAATGCCCTCCTAGATCATCATATGGCTCTTTTTCCAATTGAGCTAAAGGTTGGTTTCCACACACCCTTTCAACACTTGCTCAAGGTGGTCAAGGGCTTACTCAAATGTAGTCCCATAGGTGGAGAAGTCACCCATGAAGACTTCCATCCCACTACTAATCTATTGTTAAAAAATGCTAAGGATAAAGCATTGGAAAGTTGCAAGGGCATTGCATAGACCAAAAAAGCATCTTTCTGTATGCAAAAGTTCCCCAAGGACTCATGAATGTAGTTTTTTCCTAATCCTCCGATACAATCTAAATTTGGTCATAGCCACTATAACCATCTAGAAAACTATAATAATAATTCCTAAAGATGGTGTTCAATACCTGGTCCACAAATGGCAATGAAAAATGATCTTGGTAGGTTGTCATATTCATTAGCTTGAAGTCAATATAGCCCCTCCACTTATCATGTTTCTTTGGCACAATCACAAGAGGATTAACCCACTTGCTATCTACCATGGGATAGATGAACTCCACCTTGAGTAGTTATTCAATCTCTTCCTTGATGATCTGCTGCAACTTGGTGTTCAACAACCACTATAGCTAATTCTTTAGCTTCATGGAAGGATTTGTATAGATGCAGTCCTAGCATATCCTAGGATCAATTCCAATGAGTTCAAGATATGACAAAGCAAAGGCTATTGACCATTTTTTTAACCACCTTCAATAGCCTCTTTTTTTATTCAGAGGCAAGGTTGCCATTAATTATCATTAGCTTCCCATTATTTAGAAAAGCATATTTCATGCTACTAGGTAGAGTTTTCAACTCTAGGGTCTCATGCTTGAAACTTTTAGGGATTTCCATCTCTCCCAAATTAATGTCATTAGGTTCATCATCAAAGATTTGGTGATGAAATTACTCTAATTCATCCATGCCTTCAACATAGGCACTTGTTAAACCCTTAGTTAGTTCCATGCATATGGTTGAGCTACTGTTAAGATCAACTATTAGCCATTGGATGCCCTCCTATTTTTTGGTTGCTACATATAGGCAACTTTGAATTTCGAACACATCTAAATACTACATGCATGCTATTATAGATGTACTTTTCACATACCATAGTTTTTGCTCATAGTTGCACCCTATATTACTATATACAATGCTCTCTATCTTTCGAAATGCATTCTCCTTGAAAATTTCCAAGAGAAGTCTCTAATTCCCAACCATGCATCAATAGTGTTCAACCAAGCCCTTTCCATGATGATTAGGAAGTTCCCCTTGCAATTACCAACATGGATCACTAGGAAATTGGTAAGACAGGACCACCCATAAATGATGATCACAAAGTCCTCCACTAATCCAAAGGGAATGATCATGAACTAATTTTCCACCTCAAGAAAAATGTTTCTCCTCTTGAGTGGAGGTAGATTCCAAGATTTGTACATCTCATGAGAAATTAGATTGACACTAGAACCTAAATCAAGAAGAGCCTTGCATGACTCATTCGTAGTAATTTGTACATAAATTAAAGGACTCATAGAATTAAATCTTTTTCTGGGAAGATGGACAACCTTTATCTAATTGATTACCACATGGGTTATCATGATAATATGCACTTTGGAAGGCATTTGGTTTAAAGGGGACTTGAATAGAGTTGATTCAAAGGATAAGAAAGAAGTAGGGCTATCTACCACATAAGTCTGTGAGGGCTTTGTAAGACTATTGGTTTAGAAGAATGGTCTTTTGTAGATTTAGTTCTAAAACCACTTGGTTGATGAGCCAACTATAAGTTAATAGCCCTGGTACTGTTACATTGTTGTGGCTATGCTAGGATTTCACGATGTGTTGATGGAGTAGGTGATAATTAAGATAAGGATAGAAGAACATATGCAAAAGGATGAGGAGGATAATGAGGATTAGGTATTCCCCTCTTAGATATGGAGATTAATATCTATAGTACTTAAGAGGGTGGTTTTGATGTTGGAATGAAGCATGACTAGAAAAGTCACATGGAGAAATGGGTTGTTGAACATAGTACCCATATGGATTAGGCTATCTGTAAGAGTACTATTGCCTTGGTGGTGACATCCTCCATGACTGTGGGTATTGCCATTGATGATACTACTGAAAGATTATGATGGAGCTCCACTTGCATAATATCCTTATTATTAGTGGAACTACCGTGGGTTGCCTTGAGGATAAGGCAACCTTCTAGGTGCTTACCTTCTCACTAGTCTAGGATTTAGAGCATACATCCCAAACTCCTGCAAGTGTGACACAATGAAGAAACATCCCTTATGATGTTTATAATCATAGATGTCACATCCTCCATCATCATCTATTTTGGTTTCGACAACCTCCTCTATTACAGTAGCCTTGTCCTTACCACTTTGGTGGGCATGTTTAGCTTCCATCCTTCTCCTATGATCATGATCACCACTTTGTTTTTTGGATTCCTCTACTATTTTCAAAGCAATTTGAAAATTTTCATCTATAAAGTCATACATTTTTTCTACCTTGGCCAAAATTTCAGAAATATATTTTTGAATTGGCAAGGTCTTTCATTGCACCACCTCATCAAGTGATGCCTCCTCCTCATTTTCATAGAACCAAGGTTCTTTCATTCTAATGAAAGGGTCATGATTGTACTCCTTTGTACTTTTACATTTTCTCAACTCTTCTTCTTCCTTGGAAACCTGCTCAATCAACCTTTGCATCTAATGGACTCTTAAATTGATAATATTTCTTGAGCATAAACCCCAAGAGTTTTTCTCATTTCTAGTTGAAGCCCATCTATGATATGGCAGAGCTACTCCCTTTGAGAATAACCATGGCTAGGACATCGATGAAAAAAAGAATAGTACCTACTCATGATTGCATCTACGGTTTCATGTGTTTTTTGTTTCCAACCTTGGATCTACTTTCTTAAATTACATACTTGGGAGTACATTTGATCCTTATTGTTGAAGAGTTCAAGCATTATACTTCATCTATGAATTAATTTTAGCTCCAAAAACCAATACCAACTTTTATTTTTTTTATGAGTGTCTTTTGAACTAGCTTAAGTTTCTACCATTCATTCTCCATGTTCTACAAGGCACAGACATCGTGAATGGCCTAAAGATGATTTTGTGAATCTAAGTTGTATCCCCTTTCAAGCTTGGGGATATTGCTCATATCCAACCATTTTGTTCAACTATCTTTCACATGCCTAGTTGAAATTCTCACTACCTCTATGATATTTAGCATGTTTCCAGTTGCAAGAAAAGGCTCATCATAGTCATAGCCTCTATGATGTCCATGATGCCCTTTGCTATGTAATGAGTAGCGAGGTACCCCTATGCCCAACCATAAAAATCACTAAGGAATTCACATGCAATCTAGTCAAATTTCATGGACCTATAGTTCTCTAATGTACTAGTTCTTCTAGGAAGTGAAATGGACATTAAGAACGTTCCTTGTCTTCCCAACTGCACTTGTGAACCTCAAGGATTAAGGTACATGATTTTTATCATTTTATGTTTTATAAGTTTAATCACTTATAACAAGAATGAAAGGTATAGTAATTTAAGATCTAATTTTTTTATTGCCTAGCTAGCCTAACACAAGTACCTGTTCCACTTTCTTGGACACATCCTGAACACATATAATGCTGCTAGGCTACGAAATGTTAAACATTTCTAGGTTACCAAGCACTATATGTATGTTCGAAGTAGTCATTCTTGTGTTCATTAATAATAAGAAATTAATTACTTAATTAAAGTGCATTAAAGTAAAGTGCATTAACAGAAACATTAATCTATTCTTAATACTACAAGGATTGTCAAAATGGATTGTTTTTATTTCTATCACATTGCTATGCTCAAGTACATCAATGCTCTAACAAAGATCCATACACACTCAAACTCCTATTGTGGGTACATAGAAAATATTATAACTTTAGAAAAAACAACTACAAGAGCTTTGCTACTCTATGCAAAATCTATGAAAACATTATTTGAAAATTGTGAGCCCAAGCACTATATTTATAGGTCAGCGTAAACCCCACAATATCAAATATCCAACTTCACATTCTAGGCTCCAACATCGAGTATCCAATGTCAAGGCTCTGATATTGGGTATCCAATATCAGAGTGTGTCAGAACATAACTCATCATACCTCAATGACTAAATAAAAACTTGTCCTTGAGTGAAGAAGAGGAGGAACAAGTTTCTTACAAAATATTGGGAAGGTATGGTATTATTGATTAACATACAAACTAACTTAGATGGAACAAATAGACTTTGAGTGCCCAAGTATATGGAGTTATAATATTTTACAAAATTAAGTGTTCATGATAAGAGAAGTGGACATTCTAGGTAGAACTAACATCCACCCCTCTTGGTAGTTGAAGAGTGAGAGAGAAGAGCCAATCATTGTGAACAGTCCTCATTGTGTAATATTGCTACATCATCCTTGGTGAAGATAGTACCACTTTCAGTCCACGCTTCCCACTACAATCACTTTAGAATCATGAATTGGTATGCAATGTGTAACACAAAGTTATTAAATACCTTGTCTCATCAATGGTTACACTCAGATAGGTTGTGATTGTGGTAGATTGATTCCTTTAGAAGTGTTAGTGAGAAGGATGATAAATAGGGTAAAATAGATAAGCGGTCCATTAAATTTGAAAAAGTTCTCCACAAGAAAATATATGAAGAGGATGTAAGAATTTACAATAATAAAAAGGAAAGTTCATTGAAAAATGTTGTGAAGATGTGCATAATTGGATGGCATTGATGAGGTAAATAAAAGTATTTGACTGTAAGAGTGTCTAAGGGTAAAGAACTTAACTAATTCAACCAGAAGATATGTAAGTGGGTCCTCCCCAAAGTAGGCATAGGCCTTTTTAAACCCTTCCATAACTTCAAATCAAAGAGTCCATGGGCTCTATGGATGATTAATGATTATAGAAGGTTAAGTACAAAAACCTAAAAGAAACTTCTTAAGAATTTTGACACATCAAACTAGGACATCAAACAATAACATGAAATTGGCAATGAGGTGAGACATGAAAAGCATAAATGGATGAGAGAGTGTGGAATGGAGTTCCTGATTAAGGTCACATGAAGTCCCTTGTGACTTTATGGTTAAATGACTTGATATGATCCATCATTAGTCTAGACCAAAACCAACCACATTTAGTGACTTCACATCACCATTCTAAGACCAGTCCACCTCACTAAGATAGAAGAGTGCTTCCATAGAACAACCACCATTCCTTATTAAAGATGAAAAGAGAAGTAGTAAGTGAGGAAGGGGCTTAGTTAGAGGGGACCTTTAGGCATGGGTCACATCCTTCTAATCACATAACCAATGCTTGTAGCTCTTTTATTTTGTCTAAGGGGTATGCTTTGAATTCCCATCATTTTTTTATGATGAGAACCACACCATGCAAAGACTTATTCAACTTCCTTGTATTGTTCAACATGGAATGGTAAGAAATCCATAAAAACACGCATGCACCTAGGCAAACAAAAAGCACAAAGAATACCAAATCCCCTTGAAGTCACACCTTATTCAAACCTTTGAATCCTTTCCAATTCTGGAAACTATCAAAGTCATAAAATTGTTATAGTTTTATTAATGAAAAAGGAATTGCACATTTCTAGAACAAGGAAAATCATAGAGTTTGTGGATGGGTGGATGTTGTGAACTCGTTGGTTATTTCATGAAAATAAATCATGTCATAATCATCTGTAATAAAATTCAAAGCTAAAATATAGACACCAACAATCAAATAACAAAATAGTACATACCACCATCAAGCAACACATTACCACTGTGCTTAGCACTTATTAACAAAAAGTTAGAAAATCACACCAAAATGAAAGAAAATATATAAAAAAAGTGGAAAACCTTCAAGAAATAGAAAATGTGCTAATAGTCATGTAAAACAAAAATTAGAAAAAATTAATAACATGAAAACAAAAAGATGTAAAATAAGGAATGTGTAAAACAAAAAGGGTGAAAGACTGAGAAGTCACTTATATGGCTACCATGGGTGGCCATCTCTCCCATGACTAAGTTGAAAGGAGGAAATCTGAAATATGGAGCATGGTTATCCATTTGATGAGGTGTTTGTTGTATTTGATGGCTTATGCTCATGAAAAAGTTTAACTTGTTGGACATTGACCAGTTGTTTCTTGTTTGGGCTCTTAGGTTTGTAGATCATCATGGCCCTAGAAGAAAAAGTTTTGTAAATGATGTAAGGTCCTCCCACAATGTTTGGAACTTAGTTCATTCAGATACATGTTTGGGGCTCCAATAGAGAACCTTATCTCCTAGTTGAAATTTGAATTTTTTGATTTTAAGGTCATGGTGCTTTTTGTTATTGGCCTTGTGCAACTCATTAGATGATAGGGTCACCAATTAATTTTCATCTAGTAGGTTAAGATTCATTAGTTTTTCTTTTTATGCTAGACTCAAGTCAAGATCGAGATCATAGGCTATTGAAAGTGTTTGAAGCTTGGATTGAATAGGAAGCATTGATAATTTTTCATACACAAGCTCATAAGGAGAATAGCCTATAGGAAGTTACCATGTTGAGTCTTAGGCATAAAGGGCATCAATGAGTTTTGTACTCTAGTCCTTCTTATAATTGCTAATAGTTTTTGTTAAAATCGTCATGATTTTCCTATTGGTAACCTTAGCTTGACCATTGGCTTGGAAGTGGTAGGATGTTGTGAATTTATGTTCAACCCCCAAGCGTTGCATGAACTTTCGAAACATAGTGCCTATATACTGAAATCCATTATAAAAAATTAATGCACATGGCACACCAAACCTATTTACAACATTTTGTTATACAAACCAAGTAGCAATACAAGATGTACAATCAATGACAACTATTACTTCTACTCATTTTATACAATAGTCAACAATGACTATGATGTATGTCTTTTCATTTGACATGGGCATGATGGGACCCATGAAATTATTGCCCTAGATGTTGAAGGGTTCTAACGGTTGAATCCATTGTTGAGGTTCTTCCATTTGAGCAATCATTCCACCATCTCGTTAGCATCATTCACAAGAGTGAACATAATGGTGAGCATCCCTGGAGATTTTTATGGCTATGCATCTCCTAGCATAGTGCCCTCTACAAGGACCTTCATGAGCATCCTGGAGAATGCATAGTTGATTACCATCAAGGATGCACCAATGAACTAGGCCATTGATGCACGTCTTGTAGAGGTGTCCATTGATCTTCATGAAGTGCTTTTCCTTGTGAAGAAATTTTTGTTTCTTTCAGTGGTTCAACCCTTGTGGCATCTCCTGAGTGAGAAGATAAGTGAGAATGCCATCATACCATTTAAGCTCACTGGGCAATTATTTAGTTATAGCTTAGCAATCACATTTTTAGTGCCCTTTTGATCTACCATCGTAAGATCAAATTCTTGCAGGATTACCAACCACCATATGACACAGGGGCTCAGCATTGGCTTGTTCATCAAGAAGCGGATGAAATTATGATTAGTGCGCACAAACACCTTGTATCCAAGCACATAATGCCTAAACTTCTCTAGAGCAAACACCACTACCATCAATTCTTCTTCTATGATGGTGTAGTTCAGTTGTGCATCCACAATGCTTTAGCTAGCGCAATGGATATAATATGGATTTTTCTTGTCATCCATCTACATAAGCATGGATCCCAGGACATAATTTGATGTATCCATCATGACATCAAATGGTTTAGACTAGTCGGGTGCTTGTAGGATTGGAGTTTTTACAAGTTTCTCTTTCAATTGTTGGAATGCTTTTTCACATTCTGCAATCCATACAAATGAAGCATCTTTCTTTGTTAGTTATACTAACGGCTTTGTGATCTTAGAGAAATTCTCTATGAATTGTCAATAGTAGCCAGTATGCCCAAGGAATGATCAAACATCTTCGATAGTTTTTGGCTAATGGGTTATTCCTTAGATGACCATTATTTTCTCAGGGTCTACCTCAATTTCTACTTGTGATATTTTGTGCCCCAATACAATGCTTTCCTAGACCATTAGATGACTCTTTTGCCAATTGAGCTACAAGTTGGTTTCAACACATTGTTTTAGCACTTACTTAAGGTAGCTTAGGTCTTGCTCAAATGTAGCTCCATAAGTGGAAAAGTCATCCATGAAGACTTCCATACCACTTCTAATTTGCTATTGAAAAATGCGTAGAACTAAGCATTGGAATGTAACAAGATCATTGCATAGACCAAATGCCATCTTGTGATATGCAAAAGTCCCCCAAGGACTCATGAATGTTATCTTTGCCTACTCAAGTGTAATTTTAATTTCGTTATAGATTCTATAACCATCTATAAAACTGTAGTAGCAATGCCCAAATATTGTGTCTAACAACTAATTAACAAATGGCAATGGAAAATGGTCCTTGAATGTTTCCATATTTAGTAGCTAAAAATTGATGCAGACCTACCACTTGTAATCTTTCTTTGCCACAATCACAAGTGGACTAATCCACTCACTATCTACAATAGGATAAATGAACCCCACCTTGAGGAGTTTTATTTTCTCTTTGAAGATTTGTTCAATTTTGGGTTCAATCACCTTTGTGGTTATCTCTTTGGCTTCATGGCTAGATTAGTGTAGATGTAATGCTAACATATCCTAGGATCAATCCTTATGAGTTTAAGATATGACCATGCAAAAGTTGCTAACCATTTTTCAACCACATTCAAAAGCATCTTTTTCTATTCTAGACCAAGATTTGTATTGATTATGATTAGCTTCCCATTTTTTAAAAACACATATTCCATTCCAATTGGTAGCATTTTTTGTTTAAGGGGCTCTTGCTTGAAATTTTTAGGAATCTCCAACTCTCCCCAATAAGTATCATCTTTTGCATCATTAGAGAGTTGGTAATTAACTTGCTCTAGTTCATCCATGCCTACAACATATGCACATGTCAAGCTCTCAGTCGGTTCCATGCAAAGTGTGTTGCTTTCAAAATTAGCAATCAACCACTAGGTACCCTCTTATTTTGTGGCTACTGTGTATAGAAACCTTTGAATTTCTACCTCTAGTGCACTCTGCTTGCAAGCAAAGTTAAATGCTTGTTTCAGAACCTAGAGTTTTTGCACATAATTGCACCCTATATCACTATATGTGATTCATGGAACTCACTTCTTCTCAATCTTTCTGAATGCATTTTCTTTGGATATTTCTAGGGAAAGATCTCTAATGCCCACTCTTACATCAATGGTGCTAAGCCATGCCCTTCCCATGATGATTGGAAAATATTCTTTGCAGTTCTCCACCTTGATCATTGGGAAATTAACAGGATAAGACTAGCCACAAACAATGGTCATAATGTCTTCTACTAGTCCTAATGGAATAGTGATGGACTGGTCTGGTCTACCAATTCTAATCTAATACTGCTCTTCTTGAAAGGAGGCAGGTTCCATCTAATGTACATCTCATGAGAAATTAAATTGATACTAGAATTTGAATTGAGAAGAGCTTTGCATGGTTCATTCCTAGAAATCTATAAATAAATCAAAGGACTTCCAGGATCTACTAACTTTCTGTGAAATTTTCTAGCATTGGTCCAAGCAGATGTAGTGTGAGTAAGCATCACAATATGGATCCTAGGAGATGTTTGGTTTGAAGGAGACTTAAAGGAATTTGATACAAAGGAAGATGGAGGGACAAGGCTATCAACTAAAGGTGTATTTGAGAGCTTAAGGATCAAAAGAAAGGTCCTTTCATTGATTGAGTATTTGACCCATTCAGTTGATGAACTGATTGTGCATTAATGGCCCTAGTAGCATTGCATTGTTGTGGTTGAGTTGGTAGTTTACCTTGCATAGGTAGAGTAAGTCATAGCTATGTGATTAGAGGAGGAACATGTGTAGGGACAGGAGGAGGATAAGTATAAAAGGTGGCATCCCTTCTTTCATGTGGAGAATGAGTTTGATAATAATCAAAAGGATGGTAGTAAGATTGGAAAGTAGAAACATGACTAGAGGAGTCACATGGAGACAAGGGTTACTGAACATAATACCCATATGAATCAAGTTGTCTATAAGGGTATTACTACCTTAGTGGTACAGATGCACATGATTGTGGTTGTTGTAACTATTGATACTATTCATATGGTTGCGATGGAGTTCCACTTGGATAATATTACTATTGCTAGTGGAACTACTTAAAATTACCTTGAGGATAAGGTAATCTTCTAGATGTTTACCTTTGTGTTAGTCATGGATTCAAAGCAGACACCCCAAACTCCTATAAATGTGACATTATGGGGCAACATCCCTTAGGATGTTCATACTAGCAAATGTTCCATCCACCATCATCATTTGATTTGCTTTCCACAACTTCTTCTATTGTAACAATCTTGCCCTTACCTTTTTGATAGGCATGTTTAACTTTCTTATGCCTCATGCACTCATGATCACTACCTTGCTCTCTAGAATCTTCAGCAATTTTTAGGATAGCATAAAATCTACTATCCATGGAGTCTCCTAACTGATCAACCTTGGCTGTAATTTTAGATTGAAATTTTTGGAGCAACAAGGTTTTTTTATTCACCACCTCATCAGATGTAGATTCTTCCTCACTATCACAAAATGATACCTCTCTCTTATGAATGGAAGGATCACGGTTATATTTTTCTACACTTTCTCTTTTTCTTAATTCACCCTCCTCTTTAGCTACTTGCTTGATTAGTCTTTATATCTAATGGACACTTAATTTTAACAGTTTCCCTTGGGCATAGACATTAAGGGTTCTCCTCATTTTAGATTAAAGCCCATCTACAATGTGGTGAAGTTGATCTAGTTGAGAATAACCATAGCCAAGACATTTGTGCATTAAGAAGTAGTATAGGCCGATCGTGGCATCCAAGGGTTCGTGTGTTCCTTGTTTCCATCCTTGGATTTGTCATCTTAAGTTGGATACTCTAGAGTAAGGTTAATATTTATCATTAAACAATTCAAGCATGGTACTCCATCATCTTATAGATTCCAGTTATAAGGACCAATACTAGTTCTCTACTTTGATGAGTATCCTTGGGAACAACTTAAACTTTTGCCCCTCATTCTTTATGTTCTACAAGGCACATGCATCTTGAAAAGCTTAGAGATGGTTCTGTGGATCCGAGTTATATCCCCCTTTCAACCTAAGAATATTGTTCATTTTTAGCCTTTTGATCTGACTGTCCTTCACATTTCTTGTTGGAATTTGTACTACCTTTGTGATGTTAAGCATACTTTAGGTAGCAAGTAAAGGCTCATCAAGACCATGATTATGGTGCCTATGATGCCCTCTACTACCCCTTTGTTCATGGTGATGTACCTTTCTTGAATGTCTATGCCCTTGATCTTACCTTGCTCGATAATCCCTTTGATCATTTCAGTCCCATCTGTCATTTTGGTCATCTCCATCATGGTCTTTCCTCTTGTGGTTGTAGTCAGAGCTAGAAGAAGATGATGATGATGAAGAAGGTGAAGAGAAAGGAGGACTAGCACCATCACAATGCCTGCTACCACCTCATTGGTGATCACAACCACTATCACAATATTGTTTCTTCTCTACATGCCTACGTTAGCTTGCCTCTTTGGATCCTTTTTTGTTATTGGATCCATTCTTACTAGAACCAATATTGTGAATCGTGGATTGTAGGTTCTAGTTTTGACCTCCTTCACTGAAGTCAAAGAGCAGAATTTCACTAAATGAAAAACCCCCAAAGAAGTGTTCCACATCATCTTTTTGGTACAACAGAAATGGGAAATCATTAAATACTTTTCCCTTCACAAATTCATGATGTTGTTCTAGTTATCAATCCTGTAGACATTGTGCCTCAATGGGACAATAATCCCTGGCATTAGTATCTTGCACAACATACTTAGCATAAAGTTCCTAGAGACCCCATTGTACAAGCATTTGTTGCAGCATTACAAGAACGGATTGATTAGCCAAAAACAAGATGTTTCCCTCCATGTCACACCACTATAGTTGTTCATCATGATATAGGATGAAGGTGAAATTGGGTACATACTCATCAAGATGAGCATATGCCACTTGATATTATTGAGGCACTGACTAATGATATCCATTAGACTTGGGTGAAGAAGCACTCCTATGAGAAGAAGAAATTTTCAATTAGATGACAAAAATGTAGTGTGCTTTTAAATTTTGTTATAGTAATTGTAAAATAAGATATGACTCTAAGGTTCATTCCAATGATTTTGAGTGATTTCCACTAAACCCTAGATAGTGCATGAAACAACTAAAAAGTTCCCAGCAATGGCACCAATGATGAACGACGAGGTATCCTTACACCCAATTTATACAAATCACTAAGGTTTTCACACATGATTCAGTTGAATTACATGGACCTATAGTTCTCTAATGCACTAGTTCTTCTAAGAAGTGAAATGGGAATTGAGAACATTCATTGTCTTCCCAACTACATTTGTGAAGCTTAAGGATATGTTTTAAGTGTAATTGAGGTAAATGATTTTTATCATTTTATTTTTTATAAGTTTAATCACCTACAACAAGAATGAAAGGTAGAGTAATTTAAGATCTAATTCATTTACTACCTAACTAGCCCAACATAAGTACCCATTCCACTTTCCTAGACACATCCTGAACAAATATAGTATTGCTAGGCTATTAAACGTTAAGCGTTTTTGAGTTACCGAGCACTATATTTATGCTCAAAGTAGTTGTGGTTTTGTTCATTAATAACTAGAAATTAATTACTTAATTAAAGTGCATGAAAGTAAAGTGCATTAAAGGAAACATTAATCTATTTTCAATGCTACAAGGATTGTCAAAAGGGTCTATTTTTATTCTTGTTTCACTATTGTGCTCACGTACATCAATGCTCAAACAAAGATCCATACACACTCAAACTCTTGTTGCAAGCACTCATAAAATATTCTAACTTTGGAGAAAACATACTGTAAGAGCTTTGCTACTCTATGCAAAAGCTATGAATAAACTATCTAAAAACTATGAAGTGCTATATTTATAGGCTGATGTATATCCCACGATATCAATATCTGACATCATGTCATGGGCTTTAACCTCAAGTGTATGATGTCGAGGCTTCGATATTGAGTATCCAATATGGTGGCATGTATCCCTTGATTGCCCACGCCCTTAATCTTCACTAGTTTAAAAGGCCCTATGATCATCTTTGTTCCACCAATCACCTCCATCACAGTCACGTCCTCTATGGCTTTGATTGGGGCTAGAGAAGGAAGAAGAGGATGTTGAAGGTGATGAGGAAGAAGGACTAGCACCACCATGATGCCTGCCACCCCTTCTTCAATGGTCATGGCCATGATCATCATCATGATGGCTATCCTCATTTCTACCATAACTTCCATCTTTGGATTCCCCATGATCATGGAACCCATTCTTTTCTGAACTAGTATTATTTTAGTGGACTATAAATTCTAGTTCAAGCCTCCTTTGTCAAAACCAAGGGAAGAAAATTCAGTGAATTAAGAATCCCCAAAGAGAAGATCCTCAATGTCTATTTAGCCTAGCAGAAACAAGGGGTTATTGAAATGGCTTCCCTTCAAAGCTACATAAAACTTCTCCTGTTATTGATTCATTTTATGTTGTGCTTTAGTGCGATGGTAATCCTTGGAATCATGGTCTTACATAATGTATTCAACATTGAGTCCCTAAATGCTTAACCTCATGAGAGTTTGTTGGAGCATCGCAAAAAGTAATTAATCAAGTGACAACACAATGTTATCCTCCATGTTCCTCCACTGCATCTATTCATCCTGATGTAGGACAAAGGTGAAGTTGGGTACATACTCATCAGGATGAGTATACACCACTCTACATTATTGGGGCACTAGTTAGTTTGATCATTCATTCCATTGATTGGATGTATGCTTGAGCTTTAGTGAAGAATCATCCCTATGAGAAAAAGACATTTTAAATACAAAGAAAAATTAGTGTGCTTTTAAAATTATTATTATTATGAATGATTGTGACTTTATGATTCATTCCAATGATGTTGAATAATTTTCACTACGATCTACATGGTGCATGTAACTAACTAAAGTCCTTGGTAATGGTGCTAATGATGAGTGACAAGTATATTCCATGCCTAACCATGTAAATCACCAGCATTTACTCAACGATCTGGTCAAATTCCAAGGACTTTAGATTTCTACGTACACTAATTCTAGAAGGTGAATCTGATCATTGTAATCATTGTCTTTCCAATTCCACTTGTAAAGTGCAAGTGTATGATTAAGTGTAACTAAGGTATATGATTTTTATCATTTTATCTTTTATTAATTAAGTCACCTATGAACAAGAATAAATTATAAAGTATTTAATTGCTAAACTAATCTAACAACTAGCTAACACTTAACTAATCCTAAGATAAGCATCTATTCACACTTGCCATACAACACATTATAATGTCACTAGATTACCGAATGTTAAGCATTACTTGGATTACCAAGCACTAAGTATATGCTTGAAGTGGCCATACTTATGTTCTCTATTTAATTGACATTAATTAATTACTCAATTACTTAAAATAATTGAGTAAATTGCATGAATATTAAATGCATAAGAAAACAATTAATCTAGTCTAAGGGTTACAAGGTTTGATCAAGAAAGCTCATCTTTATTGTCATTCACACTAAGGTGCTTAGGTACAACAGTGTTTCAATAAAGATCTATACACTCTTTGACTCCTACTACAAGCACTCAAAAAATATTCTAACTCGCAAATGGAAAAACTACAAGCACTTTGCTACAACTATGGAAACATTACAATAAATGAGATGAGTAGGCATACATTTATAAGTGAACACAAGGTGCCCCATTGATGGGTACATGTCAACGGGTCAAACCCTACATTGATGGGATCACATCAATAAGATCACATTAGCAAGGTCTCGTTGACGGCATCCTGTTGATGTAGCCCAATGATACAACTCATCAAAAGGACTAATGAGATTTGGATAGAAAGAAAAATTAGCTCCAAGATTTGTAGGTCTATTTAAAATAGTCAAGAAGATTAGAAAACTAGCATATTAATTAGCTTTGCTACCAAGTTTAGGAGGAATTCATGATGTCTTCCATATTTCTCTTTTAAAGAAGTATGTTTGAAATGAAAGCCATATTATACAATGGGAAGAAATAGATCTACAATCACATATTACTTACCAAGAATACCTCATCAAAATCATAGATAGAAAAGAAACATATTGAAAAGTAAAATAATTCCTATGGTGAAAGTTCTTTGGGAATGATATGAGAATCAAGAGACAACTTGGGAAACTAAAGCAAATACAAGAACTAAATTTCTTGACATTTTTCAAGAGGAAAATTCTTGGAGGGGAGAATGTCACAACCTAAAAATTTATAAAGTTTTAGTTATTTAATTTAATGCACATGATAAATTTGTTGATGCTATCAGATGCACTTCAATAGATTAGCTTTAATATTCTTGGTTAAATCAAAGTATTATATCATTATTGCTATTGATATCACTATTCTTATTATTGTTATTATTGTTGTAGTTAGCTTCCTATATAAGTTAATGCAATTTGCTTACTAGGATATTTTATTAAAGGTTTGTATCCTTTGTTTTACTAGTATTGAAGTTTGTTCATAGATCTACTATATATTTTACGATTAAATGTTGAAATCCAATTATCCAAGGAAGTTTTTCTTTTTATCAATTATCATGCCTTTAGAGTATTTAACTATACATGTGTCACTCTTTATGGATATTCAACTATGTATATTCAATCTTTAATATACAAATTCAATTATACACATTTATGCTTTATTATGTACATCCAGTTATACATCTTTTATTTATCTAGCTGTGCATCTTTTATTTTCTTATGCACATGTGATTATATAATACTCAGTTCATGGAGCAAGTATAGAGTGTAATCCTAGCTAGACCATATCTATTGTTACTTTTTTATCATTAAACTAGGATTCACAGTTCATTTTTAATTATAATTAAATAGTTCATAAATTAGCTTTAATAAGGAAGTGCCTTGGGATGATGTCCTATCTAGAATCTAACCTTACCAATGTGTCTAAGATGTTTGAAAATGTAGGTTTTGATCCTCGGGTCACTTGAATCAAAGTTACAATTTTCAAGATATCACATTTTCTAGTTTGCTAAAATACAAAAAAAGTTTTGGCATTTAAACTGAGCAACCATTATAAATAATAACTAGATAATATTTTAGTATATGATTTAGTAGAGCACTTGATGAGGATCCTATAGGTTCAAATAGAATTTAATTTGGAGTCTCAGTGTGCATGATACGAGTGTTTATATACAAAGGTATTAGGGGAAAGAAAAACATGAAATACACTTATGAAAAATGATTTTTGAAAATAAAAATTAAAAGAAAATAAAAATCAATTTTTATTTGAAAGTTTATGCTATAAAAAGCACATTAACATGAAAAGTGTATTATGTAGCATATGAAACATATATGTTTTACATATGTTATAACATATGTTATATTTTTTACCATCCATCATCTCCGCAATGCATTTAATTTGCCACCTCACTTCCCAGTGCATTGAGAATTTTTTATTCTAAAACAAAAACCATTTCTTTCACAATTTCTTCACTTCTGAATCATTTTCAACCCACTTTCTTCTGTTTGAAGCCTATTTCTTTTGTTTTTAATCACATAACAAGCCTAGGTGTTGTGCTACATATGATTCTTTTTCTTATAAATAGATTGTGGTCTTTGGTATTACTTGTTTTAGATCATAAGGGGGTTTCTATTGCAATAGTTCAAATACAATAAAAGGCTAATTTTGGGCATTTTGCATGTAAGAAAGATTATTTTATGTAGTTGTCCTATTTTGCTATGGGTTTTTCATGCTTTTTTTCACCTTTTTGTTTTTATTATTCTTTTACAGTTTTAATTATTCTACAAAGATTCTGTGAAATTTTTGTCATTTTGGATTTGATAACATATGAAACTTAATATTCTAATTATGTCTAGGCTATGTTACGAATTTTGGGTAAACTTTTGAATTATATGGAAACTTTGCTCAACTTGGTTCTTGGATATTTTATTATTATTTTAAATCAACCTGTGATATAAACTTGATTTTGAAAAAATTTTGTGGAATTTGGGATTTTATGAATTTTTGGCCAATTTGGGAAATCTTTTTAACATTTAGAAAAATATACAAATATTTATGAGATCAATTTTGGTTAGTTAGTAGTGGGAGCCACAAATATTTTAGATACCCCCATCTACATGTAGTAGTGGAGTATTCTTTAGTGGGATCCACCCCATATGAACAAGGGTTGGATGGATTTCCTACCCTAGTTTTTAATTCATAAGTTCATGTGAGGTTATGGATTTAACTGAGACCATGGCACTAAGTAGTTAAGTCTAGTGGTGTGTGGTGAGACATATTCAAGACCTATCCTTCTGATGATATGTGTGCCTTAGTTATTAAGAATGTTAGTAGTGAGGCTATTGCCTAAACTTAACCATCAGTGATGTGTTTAGGATCATGAGGATAATTCGATGATAATAGTGAGGTCATTCCAAGAGTAGTTGGTAAGTTACTTTAGTAATGAGAGTAACTAAGACCTAGCCTTTGGAGATGCTTGGTTAAAATAAACTCTTTGGGAATTTTGTCAAAAAAATTTAAGATATCATTGAATATTAAATAATTAAATAATTAAAATATTTACTCTTTAGATTTTTGAAAAGTTTGTGAGATTTCTGCACCTTGAAACATTTTAGAATACTTAATTGGAAACCTTTACCTAGCCCTTAACCAAATAATTTTGATCCATAACCTTTATGTTTCATGAAAAGGAAAATAAAACAACCTTTCTTATCTGAGGGGCTCTCACTCATGCATTTCAACGTAGAGAGCCTAGAGTACCAATGGAAACATAGGAAGAGGAACATGAGATGCAAGGTGAATTAATTATGTAAAAAATGGATCGTCTACATCTAAATAATAATTTTTTTTTATTTTTTATTTTTTTTAAATAGAAACATTGTACAATTTTCGACTACTTGAGAATACCTATTTTTTTGAATAAATAATAATGTATGATAGATATGAAATTGTCGTATGTGCTATTTCAATCATGAGATTTTCAAGAATATTTTTTTTCGACGTGCACTATATCATTTAGAAAATTTCATACTATTTAAGATATTTTAATATTTATTTAATTATTATTTTAAATTTTATTAATTAATTAACAAACTTTAAACTTGAATATCTTTATTTTTAGACGTTCGATTGAGGCAAAACAAATATTTTTTGGATCATTATTTTGTGTACTATTTAATGATGTAATTAGTGAATTTTCCACATCTACATTTCTGCTACTTTTTTCTATTTAAATTTTATTTAATTATATATATGAGTAATTTGGAATTTTGCTGCATTGTATTACCTATCTATATTTTTCTTTTAAATTGATAATTTCTATCTATTTTATGACTTTCTTTTACATTAGTAAATTAAGGTTAAATCTAGATCCTTGGGGTTTCATAGCATTTCTATTAGTTATTTATAAGATTTTATAGATAATTAATACAGGTGTTATATAAACATTATGTTTATTGGATTTATGTAACATTAGAATATAATTTTCTTAATTGTTTGTACTGTTACTTTGTTCTTTTCATCTAAAAATTTTTGGCACAATCTGTAAAGTCTACATGCAATTCTCTTTCCCATGACTAAGTTGGTCACTTAAGCAAAACAAAACAAGAATGACTTAAATTGGACTTGCAGTGAGGAAGACATGGAGATCTAAATGTTTGGAAGTTAGAAAAATGGCATGAACTCCCTAGGTGTGACATGAGAGAATAAAAAAATTTCATAATGGTTCACACATATATATAGATTTTATAAGGGATATATTATAGATACGACATTGTCGATGTGATATCATAATGGCTAATATATAATCTCTACAATATCATTGTTGAATTTTACAAAATTTGTGCAAGTTTTAATGGAAAAAATAAGAAAAATGAAGTCTAGAAGGTGTAGAGATGATCCAAACAATTCCCAATTAATGAGCGATGAGGTACCCTCTACACCCAACCATACAAATCACAAGCGTTCACGCACAATGCAGTTGAATTCCATGGACTTTATAGTTTTCAATGCACTAGCCTTTTAGGCAATGAACCTTGTCGTAAGGTCATTCGTTATGAAGCACATGGTATGGTTAAGTGTAATTGATAATGGTATAGTTTTATGTTTTATAGTCTTGGTGCTTAAGTAGAGATAAAGACAAGGTAATTTAATGGCTAATTCAATGTAACTAACGTACTAGCCTTTAGCTGATCCTAACATAAGTATCTAGTCCCACTTTCTGCACATGTCTTGAAACCATGTATCCACTACTGGGTTACCAAGCACTATGCTACTGGGTGTACCAAGAAATAACACTACTCGGATTACCAAGTGAATACATGTTATGCTTGAAGCATTCATACTTATGTATTTAATCTATCTATCTTATCTTCCTCAATTATCTTAATTAGCTTAATTACTAAAAAACATTGAATAAGTAATTAAAAACATTAAATGCATAAATGAAATATTTAATCTAACCAATGTGTTTCAAGGTTTATCATAAAGCTTGTCTTTATTACTGCACACACTATCATGCTTAGGTACAATAGTCCTCAAATAAAGATTCATACACTCAATGACTCCTATTACAAGCACTAAGGAAAATTATTTTAACTTTTGAATAGACAAAGTGTAAGAGCAATGCTACTACTATGAGGATTTCCCTCCCATAAATGCAATTGGTGGCTCATATTTATAGACAGAGATAGACCCTTGCATCGATAGGGCCGTGTCAATGCAATTGACTACATCAATGGGGCCTCGTTAATGAGGCCTAGTCAGTGGGACCTCATCAATGCAACATATTTCATTAACAAGGCCTTGTCAATGGGGCTTAGTCAACATGACAAACTAAAACTCATCATACCACCACGATCAAATGAAAACGCATCCTCGAGTTCTTTACAAAACTGGGAAGGTATGGAATTATTGACTAACTTTGACATAACAAAACAAAACAAGAAAAAATGGACATAACAACTAAGTGCCAAGTGTATGAATCAACACATTACAAAAATTATGGTGTTCATGACACAAAATTGAACACCAGGACATGATTCTTCGAAACTAGATAGCATGTTTCCTTGATGGTGTGAAGTTGATGGAGAAGGTCAAACAATCCCATGTGGTGGTGGCTCCTGAGATTCTAAGGGACCTTCATTGGCTTCAAGCATGTGTGGTGGCAAAGGAGACTGTGGCTATCCTACCACTACAACTACTTCAAGTGGAAGGTGAAAAGCATCTAATAATGCCTTCATTTTCTATTCTTTACTCCTGGGATCATCCACAATCCACATAACTTTGCCGATATGGGCTAGGGTTGGAACATCCCAAGGATAAGGCAAAATAGAAAAGAGCACCTTCACATTAATAAACTAGGCCATGAATTACTTGCACTCAATGTTGAATTATTGAAGTATGTCCTATAGTATCTAGTAGTCATTCATTCTTTTGGCCAAGTTCTCTCCAACTAATCTCTAGTCAGTGAATTTCACCTTGAGAACCTCAAGTTTAGCATTCACAACTACAAGCTTCTACTTAGTGTCTTTATGGGTCTTGAACTCAACCTCATACAAGTATAAGATAGCCACTTACTTTTCAAGTGGAGACTACAATCTTCCAATAGTTAGCATCACCAAGTTTGCATAACGAAGATTGGATAGCTCCATGTACTTTTTTATCTCTTCATTCTACAACTCCTTTATGTGCAATTACCTTGTTGTAGGCGTCAATCCCATCAACGATGGGTTACCAAAATTCTCTACCTTGTTGTAGGCCTCATTAACTTTTGCCTTTGTTAGTTGGATATTCTTTTCATTCACCTCCTTTTGTAGGCCAACCTGGTCTTTGTAATGATTTTTAACTTTCTAAAATTTCAAAGTCTTGTTCTTCCATGCGGCAATCTCCATGGCTGAATTTTGGCATAAGGCATGGACCTCCTCCATGGAGAGGTTACAATTCTATACTACCAATCTTCTTAGTTTGGCATTTACCCTAGTGAGCTACTCCTACTGTTGATGGATAAATTCTTCTAACTATTCTTTTTGTGCATCAACATTTTGTACGTTATGGTTTTCTATAGTCAAGGTCTTATTTTATTGGTGAGTCTGCATCAAGTCATCCTATACTACATGAGTTTTAGCTTTTGCTATTGATTTATTAAAGAATGCCATTACCATTTCTCCCTCAACTCACTTAGTTATTCTTGAAGCTATTGAAAAACTTCATCATGTGTCAATGTAGGGTTGATAAGAGTAGGGTTGGCAATTTAGGCACACAATTCAACAACTTTCATAGCCAAGCATTGATTATGTACTTAAGATATTTCAAGTTGCCCTTCTAAGATGAGGCACTTACCCTTTGCCTCCAGTAACTCTAACTGGGTTGTAGTGATGGTATTCAGAAAATCAAAGATATTTGAAATTAGTTGCCCAATTCTCACTAGTTGATCTAGCAATTCTTCATGCTAGGCTGCACTTAATCTTCTATTGATCGTCCCTATAGACATCTACACATCTCTTAGTGCAGAAACATCTAGTTTAGGCACCATAGGTTCATTTAATGCCTTAGCAACTCGATCAACAACAATCTCTGTAGCTATCTCTTGCCCCTAGTGCTACATCACCAATACAGTTGCCTCCTCACTCTCTTCCAAGCACATAGAAAAGAAAGTAGCATAATTAGATATTTCTGGGAATAGATGGTGCTAAGAGAGAGACAATGTTACCTTTTTGGCACTTGGATTAGACCTTACAAGCAACTGCATTTGTTGGGAAAATAGCATTGATGCACCTCCCTTCATCTGGCTAATTGTACAAGCCACTTCTCTAAGGTGACTCATGGCTGGTCTATACATGAATGAATCTCCACCACTCGTTCCTATCTACTACTCTTAATGTTGCAAGAACCCCTCTTAGAATTTTTGCATTTTTTTAACTGTAGTGCGAGCCTTTGATGTTTGTTCATGAGTAGGTGGTGGAGGTGGACGTTGCTACACCTCTTTTGTGGTCGTGGCAGGCATCTTATCCTTTATCATCTTAGCCCATGAAGCATAAGGAGCATGTCTAAGTGTATCATTTACATAGTAGACTATCCCTTCCCTTTTGCATAATTTCTGGCTTAGAGCAGTGCATGCTTGGGTGGAGAAGGCTATCACCTTACTGGGCCTCATCGTTAGATTGAGGTGGTAGGCCACTATCTTAAAATAAACTCACTTTGCCAGTGTGAGTGCACCAAAATCCTTCGGGTTAACCCCATAACATCGCTACATCCACTTCTTCTTTGTTCTAGGATCACATTGTGTTGGCAACTCTGCCAACTGTGTTCTTGTGCTTGGTAGCCTAAGGACCTATGCAATAGCCTTCACTAAGTAGGACACTTGGATGTCCTTAATTTTCATAATGGATCCTATTTTCCTATTATTCTAGAAGAGATATGTTTCTCCCATGTACCACTTCCCACTAGAAGTGATGATTGGCCACATGGGAGAGACTTGTAATTGAGTTCAAACATCTTCTAGAGACCATTCAAGGAATGGTCCAAAATTCAATTCTTAGAGAACTAAGCATTGGACCTCACAACTTCTAATTATGTTGAGATAGGCATGTGTGAGTATGACTTCCAATCTAGGTACAAGGCCTAGCATTTTGCCTTAGTTTGAATGTTTAGATGTGGCTACCACTTTAGGAATCTATTGGATAGATTCCACCCTAGCCTCATCTTTGAGAGGTTCTATTGCATGGGTTGCCTCAGCCTATTCTTGGCCATCTTCTTATTAGTCTCTTCCTCCTCTAGGTTGCTTCTCCCATGGTTATGATGGTTCCTCCTCCTGCAGTCTCTTTGGTCTTGGTGTCATCTATAATCACACATAACAATGAATTAGAAATTATTATGCAACTTAGAATGATTAAAATACCATGTCTAATGATGGGGTTACATTCAACTAAGGTGTGATTATGGTTGGATAGATTAAGTAGTTAATTATTAATTTAATCTTTGGTTTATCAAAGTTGTTGGAAGGGTTAAATTCTCAAAAATTAATGATTTAATAAAATTTATCACTTAACCCTTTAGAAGAGTTAGAAAAAATTTTGAAAAAATTATCAACAAAACCTTAAGGCTTGCTACCCCCATGACTAAGAGCTTTCCTCTGGTAATTGTAGGATTGAAGAATGGAATGATTTAAATAAGTAGTGTGAGAGTTATAAGCTCAGGAAGGTTTTGGGTTGTGAAAATTGCAAAAACTCCTTGGGCATTATGGATCAAATGTGAAAAATTCCTAAGTGTTCAGTAGTATTTATACCATTTTTGTACTATGTCAATGAGGCCTCGTCAATGGGGCCTAATCAACATGGTTAGCTACGTCGATGGGGACTCATCGACGTAGCTATTGATTACTATTGACTTTTTTTGACTTGGTTAAAACTTGAAAATTACAAGAAGATTTTGAAAGAAATTAGGATCAAATCGAAGCCCAAATAGCCACAAACATGATGAAAATGTGAGAAGAGGATGTTGAAGTCCCAAAAATTAAGAAACATAGGAAAAATGGTCAAAATGGGGTGGAAATGATAGCTCAAAGAGCATAGAGTGGTGTGTGCAATGGAATATGCAAAAGATAGGATTGTAACGATGTTAAAGATAAGGAACTTAAGTAACCAAACTAAGAGATATGCAAGTGGGTCCTTCCCATAGCAGGCTCATGCCCTTGTTATCCTTACATAACCCCAACTAAGGAGTCTATGGACCTCATAGTTCATTAATAATCTTGAAAAGTTAAGGACCAACCAAAAAGAATCTATCCAGGAATTCTAACATGTCAAACTAAGCCATCAGGTACAACATAGAAATTGGTAGTGAGGTGAGTTCTGGCAACATAGATGGAGGACTGAGAAGGTGAGATGGAATTCCAAATTGAGGTCATAAGAAGTCCCTTGCGGAATATGTGTTTAAAATTACCTAAGAAGATCCATCCTTAGTCTATACCAAGAAAACACTAGCCTCTTTCAGTGAGTTTCCATCACCACTTCAAGATTGATCAACCCACTCAAGACATGAGAGTGCTCCCACAAAAAAAAATAATTGTTCCACAAAGAGAAGAAAAGAAAAGTAGAAAGTGAAAGAGGGCCTTGTTAGAGGGGACCTTCAAGCATGGGTTCATGTCTCTCTAGTCCCATAATAAGTGCCTATAGCCCATTTATTTGTCTAAGGGGTGTGCTTTGAATTTTCATCATTTTTTTTGTTTGAAATGGGAACCACACCATGCAAAGACTTATTTGACTTTTTGTTAGTGGTTGGAATGGAATGGTAAGAAGTTCATGAAAGACATCCAAGCACTCAAGTAAGTAGAAAAGTACAAGGAGTATTGAGTCCTCTTGAAGTCACACCCTTTACAAACCTTTGAATCCTTCCTAATTCTAGAACCACTCAGGTCACCAATTGATTAAAAGTTTCTTTAATGGAAGGAACCTCAAACTTCCAAAACAAGGAAAACCATAGAGTTTATTGGGTGGGTGGCTGACGTGGACTCATTGCCTATTTTATGAAAAATAAACCATGCCATAGTCATTAGATATCAGAATTCAAAAATAGAAACCAAACATCGACAATCACAACATTAAGCACAAACCAACATTAGTAAATAGGAATAGTGGCACTGTGTCCTATAGTAATAAAGAACTTTTATTAGCAAAAATAACGAAAAATCACACTTTAAAAAAAACAAATTTAAATATATAAAAAATTTTAAAATAATCAAGAAAAGTTCAAAGATATTAACGATGATGCAAAATTGGCAAAATTTTGAAAATAAAAAATTTGTAAAATAACTTGTAAAATCAAAAATTTGGAAAATAAAAACAAAAAGTAGAAAAACTAAGGACTCATATGGATCACTACCATGAATGGCCATCTCCCCCATGACTAAGTTGGAAGGATGAGATCCAAAAAATGGAACGTGGTTGTCCATTTTTCGAGGTGGTAGTTGCACTCGCTTGTCTTCGCTCTAGGAAAGGTTTCCCTTGTTGGATGTTAACCAACTAATTTTTATTTATGCTTTCAGGTTTGTAGATTAACATGATCCTAGAGGGAAAGGTTTGATCAATTATATAAGGTCCCTCCCATAATGTTTCCAATTTTATCTTTTAGGGTACATGTGTGGGGTTCCAATAGAGAACCTTATCACCTATTTGAAATGTTACTTTCTATATTTTGAGGTCATGATGTTGCTTGTTGCACCTCATTCAAAGATAGGGCCACCAATTGGATTTCATATAGCACATTTAGGTTGATCAATCTTTCTTTCTATGCTAAACTTAGGTCAAGATCTAGATCATAGATTGTTGAGAGTGTACAGAGCTCAAACTGGATTAGGAGTGTTGGAAGTTTTTCATACACTAACTCATAGGGAGAGTAGCCAATAGAGAGTTTCCATGTTGATCAATAGGCCCAAAGGGCATTGTTGATTTTGGTGCTCCAATCTTTCCTATATTTGCTTATGGTTCTTGTTAAGATCTTTCTGATCTCCTAGTTAGTTCTCTCTACTTAACTGTTGGCTTGGGGGTGATAGGGTGTTGTTAATTTATGTTCAACCCCCAAGCATTGCATCAACTTCCTAAAAGTGTCACATGTGAAATTAGTTCCATTATAAAAAATTAGTGCATGTGGCACCCCAAACCTATTTACAACATTTTGTTGTATAAATCTAGTAGTAATGGATGATGTACAATTAGTAACAGCTGATGCTTCTACCCATTTTGTGTAGTAGTTGATTTCTACCATGTTATACACCTTTCCATTAGACATGGGTATGATGGGACCCATGAAGTCAATGCCCAATATGTCAAAAGGCTCCAATTGTTGAATCCACTATTGAGAACCTTCCATTTCAGCGATCATCCCACCATCCCATTGACAACATTCATAAGATTAAACAAACTAGTGGACATCCCTAAATATTGTACGACAATAGTATCCTACCATTAGAATTTTTATGGCCATGCATATCCCTGCATAGTGGCCTTCACAAGGCCCTTTGTGAACATCTTGAAAAATGCACAATTGATCTTCATCAGGGACACACTCATGATTAGTCCATCAACACACACCTCGTAAAGGTGTTTGTTGATTTTCATGTAGTATTTGGCCTAATGAAGAAATTGTTGCTTCTTTCTAAAGTCAATATCTTGTGGCATCTTCTAAGTGAGAAGATAGGTGAGGATGTCATTGTACCATGTTGTTTCTACAAGTGTTTGGTCATTTACTGCTCTTGTAAAGAGGAGTTCATTTGGAAACTAATCAAAGAGTGAGCTCTCCTCCTCTTTATTATCCCATCTTAAGCAAGAGAGATGGTCAACGATCACATTCTCAGTTGCTTTTCAATCTATCATTGTGAGATTGAATTCCTATAAGATCACGAGCTACCGTATGATACGAGGAATCATTTTTGGCTTATTCATGAGGAATCAAATTGTAATATGGTCCATGTGCACAAACACTTTGTATCCAAGCACATACTACCTAAACTTTTCAAGAGCATACACCACTACCATTAGTTATTTCTCTCAGGTGGTGTAATTTAATTATGCTCCACAATGCTTCAACTTTTGCAGTGGATGTGGTATGGACATTTCTTATCGTCCAACTACATTAGCATTGCTCCCAAGGCATAGTTAGATGCATCTGTCATGATGTGAAATGGTCTATACCAGTTTAGTGCCCTAGAATTGGTGTTTCTATGAGTTTCTCCTTTAATGATTGGAATGCTTCTTCAGATTCACTGGTCTAGATGAAAGGTGCATCTTTCCTTGTAAACTCTACCAATGGTTTTGTGAGCTTAGAGAAATTCTCTATGGATCGCCAGTAGTAGCCAGTGTGTCTAAGAAATGACTAAACATCTTTAATGGTTTCTAGTTGGTGGGTTATTCCATGGATGACACTTATTTTCTTAGGATCTACCTTAATCCATTTTTGAGTGATTCTATGCCCAAATACAATGTCTTCTTGGACTATGAGATGGCTCTTTTGCCAATTTATCTCAACACATCTCTTTAGTACTTACTTAAGGTGGTCCAAGGCTTTCCCAAATGTAGATCCATAGGTGGAGAAGTCATCCATTAAGACTTCCAGACCACTACAGAGCTATTGCTAAAAGATGCTAAGGACCAGGTGTTGAAATTTTGCATGGGCATTGCATAGACCAAATAGCATTTTACAATATGCAAAAGCTCCCCAACGACTCATGAATGTTATCTTCGCTTGATCTTCTAGCATAATTTGGATTTGGTTATAGCCACTATAACCATCCAAGAATCTATAATAACAATGTCTAGATATGGTTCTAACACTTGATCCACAAATGGTAATGGAAAATGATCTTTAAACATTGCCATATTCAATATCCTAAATTCAATGTAGACCTACCACTTACCACCTTTCTTTGGCATGATTACTAGTGAGCTAATCCACTCACTATCTATGATGGTATAGATAAACCTCTTTTTGAGGAGTACTGTATTTCCTCCTTAATGATCTACTTCAATTTGGGGTTCAGTTGTCTCTATGGCTACCTTCTTGGCTTCATGGTAGGGTCGATGTAAATGCAATGTTACCATATCCTTGGATCAATTCTTGTCAGCTTAAAATATGATCAAGCAAAGGCTATTGGCCATTTTTTAACCACCTTTAACAACTTTTCTTTTTATTCAAGAGCAAGTTTGACATTGATTGTGACCAACTTACCATCATTTAAGAATGCATACTCCATGCTGGATGGTAGGGTTTTTAGTTTTAGGGGCTCATGCTTGAAGTTATTAGGGATTTCCAACTTGCCCCAACAGGTATCATCATTTTCATTATCAAAACGTTGGTGATGGAGTTGTTCAAGTTCATCCATGCCTTCAACATAACCACATGTTAAGCTTTCAATTGGTTCCATGCATAATGTGCTACTTCTTAAGTCAGCTATCAACCATTGAGTGCCTTCCTATTTTCTGGTTTCTATGTATAGACACCATTGAATATCTATTTCTTGTGCATACTGATTACATGCTTTGATGTATGCACTTTTAATTGATCAAATCTTTTGCACACACTTGCACCTGTTATCACTGTACATGATGCATGGAATACATACACTTCTTCTCTATCTTAACAAATTCATTCTCCTTGGAGATTTTCAAAGAGAGATCCCTTATGTCCATACATGCATTGATCGTGCTTAACCATGCTCTTTCCATAATGAATGGGAAGTCACCTTTGCAATTTTCAACCTTAATCAAAAAATCAACAAGATAGGACCATCCACAAATTCTGGTCATAATGTCCTCTACTAATCCTAGCAAGATAGTAATTGACTAATTTTCCAATTCTAGACAGATGTTACTCTTCTTGAGAGGTGGTAGGTTCTAGGCTTTGTGCATGTCAAGGGAGATAAGATTGATAGTGGAACCTAAGTCAAGAAGAGCCTTGCATGGCTCATGTCCAGCAATTTATAGGTAAATGAGTGGACTTCTTGGGTCACATCACTTTGTGGAAAGCTGGCCAACCTTGATCCAATTAGAACTAGCATGAGTTAGCATCATAATACAGATCTAAGGTAATGTTTGGTTTGAAGGGCACTTGAAGGTGTTTGATGTAGAGGATGAGGGTATTGAAGATGGAAGGCAAGTAGTCGTACTAGCTTGTGAAGGTTTAGGAAGACTATTGGGTTAAAAGAAGGATCTTTTTCTAAATCGATTATTTGAACCACTCAATTGGAAAGTTAGTTGTGAATGTATAGCCCTCATAGCATTTTGTTGTTGTAGTTATGGAGGAATCTCACCTTGCATCGACAAAGTAGAAGGTAACTAGGTAGAGGGTGAAGGGACATGTGTAGAAAAATGTGGAGGGTGGTATGGATATGGGTTCTCCCCCAGATTGGATAGTGAATGTGTTTGGTGGTACTTTGAAGTATCATAGTGATGTTGAAATGAGGCATGACTTGTAAAAATTCTTGGGGAGACAAGTTGCTAAACATAGTACCCAATTGGATTTAGTTTCCTATAAGGGTATTACTACCTTGGCAATGGCATTTCCCACAATTGTGGTTCATGCCATTATTGGTATTGTTCATATGGTTGTGAAGGAGCTCCACTTGGGCAGTAAGCTTATTGTTGCTGGTGGAACTGCCTTGGATTGCCTTGAGGATAAGGCAATCGCTTAGATGCTTACCTATACACTAGTCGAATATTCAATGCATACATCCTAGGCTCTTGTAAGTGTGACACCATAGGGCATCATTCCTTTAAATGTTTGCATTGATAAATGTCACAATCAGTTTCATCATTAGAGTTAGTTTTCACAACTTCCTCTATGGAAGCAGCTTTGGCCTGACCTCTTTAGTAGACACGTTCAACTTATTTTTGCCTCCTGTGGTTACAATCACTATTTTGTTGTTTGGATTCTTCAACAATCTTCATAGAAATTTAGAATTTTTCATCCAAAGAGTCCCATAATTTATCAACCTTTGTTGAAATATCATAAACAAATTTTTGGATGGGCAACGTTTTTCTATTCATTGCTTCATCGAGTGGTGACTCCTCCTCATCACAAAATTAGACCTCATATTTTCTAATGGAAGGATCCCTATTATACTCTTTTACACTTCCCCTTTTTCACAACTCACCTTCTTCTTTTGCTACCTACTCTATCAACCTTTGGATCTAATGAGCTCTTAGTTTAGACAGTCTCCCTTAGGCATACATCCCAAGAGTTCTTCTAGTTTCTACTCCCCATCTATGATGCAACAAAGTTGTTCTCTCTAAGAATAACCATGGCTAGGGCATCAGTGTAAGAGTGAATAATATCTACCCATGGTGGCCTCCAAGGGTTCATGTATTCTTTATTTCCGACCTTGGATTTTCCTTCTCAAATTAGACACTCTGGAGTACATTTGGTATTTTTCATTAAATATCTCTAACATGGTACACCATCAGTGAATGGATTCCAGTTCTCAGGACTAGTATCAGCTTTTAGCTTCTTTGATGAGTGTTGTAGGGAAGAGCTTGAGTTTTTGCCAATAATTTTCAATGTTCTATAAGGTACAAGCATCATGGAAAGCTTGTAGATGATTTTGTAGATCAGAATTGTATCCCCCCTCAAATCTTGGGATATTATTCATGTCTAAGCACTTAATCCTACTATCTTTCATATGCCCAGTTGAAATTCTAACTTCCTTTGCAATGTTAACAATACTTCAAGTCACCAACAAAGGTTTATCATCATCACTACGTTAATTATGTCAATGATGATTTTGGCCATCCCTTCAGTCTTAGTGGCCTTCACTGTCATTGTTGTCTGGTTAATCTCCTTCATGACAATTATTTCAACGATGGCTTCTATGAGAACTAGTAGATGAAGAGGAATGTTTGAAATTGGATAAGAGGATGGAGAGGAAGGTGGATTTTCACTGCCATTGTAGTGTCTACCATCACTTTTTTGCTCGTTATGACCACCATCCTTAGATCTCTTGCTATTGTGATGTTTGCCTAAGTCCCTACCTTGACTATCATGTTTTTCCAAACTATGTTTATGAATAGTTGATCATAGGTTCAATGTCACACCCTCATTACCACCAATATGGGGTGGAGAATCTTCATGTTGAGAACCCTCAAAGGGAGGATCCTCATTATCATCTTGATTTCATAGGAATAACGAGTTACTAAAGTGTTTTCCCTTTATAAACTCATGGTACTTCTCTTGGCATTGATCTTGCCTATGTTATGCTTTAGTGGGATCATAATCCCAAGTATCATGATCATGCACAACATATTCGTCATGAAACTCTAAGATGCCTAACTTCTTAAGGGTTTGAAATAGCATCCCAGGTATAGATTGATTAGGGGTCAAGACAATGTTGCCCTCCATATCATGCCATTGTAGATGTTCATCCTAATGTAGGATGAAGGTGAAGTTTGGTACATACTCATCTGGATGAGTATATATCACTTTGCACTCCAACACTAGTGATTTGACATCTTTGCGCCTGTGAGAAGAAGAAGACATTTTGCAATATGAAATAATTCATCAATGTGCTTGTCTAATTCTATGTATAGCAAGAATGATATTAAACTTGATGTTCATAAAACAATATTAATGGTATTCACTAAACCTAGATAGTAGACATTTCAACAAACAAGTCCCTAGCAACAGTGCTAATGATGAGTTGTGAGGTACCCCCTACGTCCAACCATATGAATCACACGCATCCATGCATGATCTAGTTGAATTTTGTGAACTTTATAGTTTCCAATGCACTAGTCTTCTATGTAATGAACCTTTCCATAAGGTCATTCGTTATCTTCCCAATTACGCTTGTGAATTACATGATATTATTGAGCCATACAATTTTTATAGTTTTATGTTTTATAGTCTTGGTGCTTAAGTAGAGATAAAGACAAGATAATTTAATGGCTAATTCAATGTTACTAACCTACTAGCCTCTAGTTGATCCTAACATAAGTATTCAGTCCCACTTTTTGTACATGTCTTAAACCCATGTATCCACTACTAGGTTACCAAGCACTATGCTACTAGGTGTACCAAGCAATAATGCTACTAGGATTACCAAGTGAATACATGTTATGCTCGAAGTGGTCATACTTATGTATTTAATCTATCTAACTTATCTTGCTCAATTATCTTAATTAGCTTAATTACTACAAAAAATTGAATAAGTAATTAAAAAAATTAAATTCATAAATAAAATATTTAATCTATCTAGAGTGCTACAAGATTTATCAAAAAGCTCGTCTTTATTATCGCACACACTGTCATGCTTAGGTACAATAGTGCTCGAATAAAGATCCATATACTCAATGACTCCTGCTACAGGCACTCAGGAAATGTATTCTTACTTTTGAATAGACAAACTGTAAAAGCTTTGCTACTACTATGAGAATTCCCCTCCCATAAATGTAGCTAGTGGCACATATTTATAGACTAGGATAGACCCCTGCATCAACAAGGCCATGTTGATGCAATTGACTGCATCGATGGGGCCTCGTCGACATAAAAGACTATGTCAATGGGGCCTAGTTAACACAGCAAACCAAAACTCATCACTAATCATATATGATGCTTAGAATATAGAAATTAGTTATCAAAAATATGTGAAAAAAGGAGTTTGGGCAAGGTAAGTCAATAAAGCTTTTAGAAGATGGTTGATCAAAATTGTTGAATGTATGAATGAATATGAATATGTAGGGAAATAAAAATGTTTATTTAAGTCTTCAAGAGGTACAAGATAATGTAGAATTGGTCATTAAGTATGAAACACAAGAGTTATTCAAGTGGATCCTTCCCAAAGAAAGCTTCTGTCCTTAATACCCTTGTATAGCTACACCTCCAAGTATTCAAAGGCTCTTAAGGAGTTGAATGTGAATCATACTTGTCTTTCACAACTCACATTTAGTATTGCCTCAATAAGAAAATAACATAATATTACAAAAAACCATCAAACTATGATTATATATAATAGTAAAGTGGAATGATAGTAGTAGGGATTATAGAAAATGGGACATGAGATGTCTTACCATAGGCATAATTAAATCTTATGTGTAAAACATGGTTAAGATGATCATTAGCATTTCCATCTAATATCCAAGCCAAGTCCATATCAATTATTAATGATATTATATTATATCATCCCAAAATTGATAACCACAAGACTATCACAACTACAAGAAATATTATCACTCAATAATGAAGTATAAGAAAGTAATTTATAAACAACACAATTTATTTAAAAGAAGACTTAGGCATTTGATAGATGAGTTCCTTCAGGCATGGGTAACATGTTTTTCTAGATCCATAAGAAATGTGAGTCTAAGAAACCTTGAAATATCTAAAAAGTCATCTACCTTCAAGCATAGGTAACATGTATTTCCAGTGGAACCCCTAGAAATTTTTATTATGTATATTTATTAGATATTTAATATGTGAATCTTACCTAAGGACTACCTTTAGGTATGGGTAACATGTCTTTCCAGTGACATGGTAAGGTAGCATTTATTTTAAAACATGCTTCCATTTTTCATTAGCACTCAAGTAAATCATACAACTTAACAACAAGATAAGACTCATGGTATTAGCTTTAGAGAATTCACAAATCCCCTTAATATCATACCCTTTTCATTTATATTTGGTTCTTCACTTTTCCATCTAGACATAATGATCATTAATTTATTTTAATTTTATTTTGAGAATAATGTAACTATGTCCATGATAAGAATCTCTTATTATTGGAAATGAGTGGATGAGACATGTGGTCTCACTATATATAAAATATACACAATCAATCCTTTAATGATTTGATAACATAGGGTGAAATTCTCATTATGTCAACTACATCTTATTTATCCCTTTTCACTTTATTAGAAAAATCAAAAAAAATATGCATGAGAAATGGTAAAATTATATAATAATGAGAAATAGGTAAGAATAGAATAACATATAAATAATTTGAAAGATATTAAGAAATGAAACATTATATGGAAAAAGGATGAAAGAATAGAAAATATATTAAATAATGATGAAAATACTAAAAATTTTAAAAGTATCACAAAAATTGTAAACTAAAAATATTAGAAATCAAAAAATTTAAAATGCACTTATTAATTTCTGTTCAAGATAGGGTGCATCCCCCATGACTAAATTCATGGGTGAGGATTTGAAAAATGAACCATAGATCCTTAGGATCATACAATCTAGATTTCTTATTTATCATCCTTAATGATTTATGTTTTCATTTATTATTCCATGTGACATTGATGATAATGAAATTTTGATCATTTCGAGACACATATTCTATTAGACAACATGGTCTTTCCCTTTTAAGAGATCCAAATGCATTCCTTTTTCTTTATTCTTAATTTCACATTTTAAGACTCCATGTTTACTACATGTTTTTGGTGTATGATCATGGTTTAGGATATCCTTTTGTAAGTCCTCTATTTGGGTCATTATATTGGGGTAGAAGTTAATAAGTGGGTTGGATATTTCCATGTATATTTTAGACAATTTTATGCGCTCATTTCTTAACAACTAGGTGTCTTTTGATTTAGTAACCATTACTTCCATTTGCATACATACTTATTTTTCAAATTTGTTATGGGTTGGTCTAAGAACAATGTTGAAGTTTTGAACTTTTAATCCATAATTGCATCTTTTTTCATCGTTAGTAATTCATAGAATTATTTATGTCTATATGGCTCCATGCTTATCTTCCTTGGAAATGTCTAAGGATAGGCCTCTCATTTCTAATTTAGAATAAATGATGCTAAGGCATGCTCTCTTTATAATGATAGATGAAACACCACAAAAATTTGGGCTACCGCTTCTTGACTACAAATTTGGCTAAGTGTCAAAATAATGGCACTTCTCACAAATTTTTCTAAGTGCTAAGACTACGCTCTCCACTACACCATAGCATAGTCTACCTAGTGGATAGCATAGTAAATCCTAAAGACAGGTTGTCTGCAAATGTTTTCTAAGTGTTAGAACGATAAAACAAGTTGCAAATTTTTCCAAGTGTTGGGACTATGCTCTCCATTGTAGTAGAGCGTAGTCAACTTCAACGACCAATTTTCTGCAATTTTGGTTAAGTGTCCAAATGAGGTCACAAGCTACAAAATTTTTCTAAGTGTTAAGACTATGCTCTCCATTGTCGAGACTATGCTCTAAAGTGTAGTTAGTGTAGTCAACACACAATAGATATTTTTGCAAGATTTTCTCTAATCGTCAGAATGATGACACAAGCTACAAATTTTTCTAAGTGTTGGGACTACACTCTCCACTACAGTAGAGCATAGTCAGCTTCAACAACCAATTTTTCACAATTTTGGCTAAGTGTCCGAACAAGGTCACAAGCTGCAAATTTTTCTAAGTGTTAAGACTACGCTCTCCACTACTGAGACTATGCTCTAGAGAATAGTCAGCATAGTCAACACAAAATAGCTAGTTTTTCAAGATTTTTTCCAAGTGTTAGAATGATAACACAAGTTGCAAATTTTTCTAAGTGCTAAAACTATGCTCTCCACTATTGGGACTACATTCTAGAGCATAGTCAACATGAAAACACCAGTTTTGTCATATTTTTTCTAACTGTGGGGACTACACTCTAAAGCATAGTTTGGGTAGAGCATAGTTGGGGTCAAGCAGAGTTGGGATTGAGTGTAGTTGGGGTACAATGTAGTCCCAACTATCCCTTTGCCACATGGTAGCTGATCTACATTTTTTAACAACCCTAACCTTATAAATACCCCTACCTTGGGTTACTTTGAACTGCACAAATTTCAGATGATTTGCATTTTTCAAGTTTAGCATTTGGCATTTGGGTGAATGAGACCCAAAGGCACACTAGCAACCTAGAGAGGTAGAGTTGTAGACCATGATCCACTATAGTCCTCTTACAGCCTAGCTAAACACCATAGCCCACAGTACACTGCAGTAGCCAACCTGACAAGCACAGACACCATGGCAAGTACTAGACTTCATGGCCTAACACCACTAAGACTATGACTACACTCTCTACTGCACCTATTATACACCATGTACCTTCTCAACCCCTTTTGGTGTTAACTACGCTCAACTCCATTTGGGGTGGTGTTCCATTTCTCTCCCTTCCTCTCTTGCATTTTCTTTGCATTTTTTAACATTTTGTTTGCATTTTGACCTACAATTATGCTCAAGTGAAGGTCCATGTATGTCGACCCTCTCCTTTTCTACTAAAAAACATGACTACTCTTAGCACTATTTGCACTATTAACATCAGCTATGCTTAGCACTGTTCACATGGTTAACACAGTTGACACCGCCTAACACTTAGCACCATTTGCATTAAAACTATTTGCACTCCATAAGTCTTTGTTTGATCAACAAGATCATTCAAGGCATCCTATATCCACCTCTAGCAAGGCCCTCGTGCAAACATAGGGTTAGGTTGTGTGCATGTCGATCCCTTAGTGTTCTATCACTGATATTTTTAGTCGCTATAATTTTTGATGCTAGAAGGAGGGTCATGTCATTTCCTTTTTGGTCTCCATTGTGGTTGTCCTCGCGTGCTCTCTACACCCTCATCAGTTCAAACTGGACCCCATTATTAATCTCTTCGAGACCCTACATGATAATCCAAATTGTGCAGCTCTCCACTTTTTTCTAAGTCTTCATTCCTTGAGCATAGGGAGCATAGTTGGTGTGGAGTGTAGTCTCCATACTTAGCATTTTTTTGTAGTTTTACACTTAGTCATTTTTTTACATTTTTACACTTAGTCATTTTTCTGCTATCAGAAGACTTAGCCATTTTCTTGCATTTCCATACTTAGTCATTTTTCTGCATGTTTATACTTAGCCATTTTCACACTTAGTCATTTTTCTGCATGTTTATACTTAGCCATTTTTCTACTACCAATAGACTTAGCCAATTTTCTGTAGTTTTCAGAGTTAGTCATTTTTTGCAAACAACAACTCTCATGACTTGATCTATGAATAATCAACCATCGACATCAGTGTCTAACACACATGACATCTTTACGATCCATCCCAAGCATGACATGATAAGCCACAAACAATACAACTTTGTTTGTGCCAAAATCCAAGCAAAACTACCCATGGATCACCTTGACTTAAAGGAAAAATAGTACAATGAATGAGTCCATTGGGATGGACAAGAGTACAACCCTAACTTGTTTGACATAATCCCACTCACTAATTCCTACCACTAGCTGTTGTTCCAACTCATCCATGCAAACAAGCATGATGTGGGAACAACCTATGAGGAAGCCTCATAAGAGGAAGTAGATGAGTTTGAGGCCTACTCTAAATGTGAGAGCCCTCTCTACATCATCTTCCAACAATCACTTCCCATTATGGCCCCTGCTTGGTTCAATTCACTCATCCTCTCCGAGATGGCGAGCATGTTAATTCAAGCTTCCTTATAAGCAACCGTTGCATTTTTCCAACCCTATGTTCAAGCAGGGGCTACCTCCCAACCCCAAACAATTTAGGCATCCTATGTCCCACTAGTCTCATTAGTGCCCACAACATCCATCCAACCCACTCATGCGTAGCCTACCTCAGTCACCACGCCCATCGCTTAACCAATGCATCAATTACATTTGTCCACTATGACATTAAATTAGAAAATTCCACAACCAAAAATCTAACCCTATGCCATGCAACCAACACAAGCCTAGCCAACACAACTAGCTAGCACATCTCCAAGCTTGAATCAAGCATTCCCGCTAATCCAAAGTTTTATGAAGGAGATCAACTGACACAAAGCCACCTCCTCTGAAACCATCAAGGTGGTGGACTTTTACTAGGATGATTCCATAAGTCTTATGATCCCACCACTAACTTTCCCAACCAAGGTTCTACTACCTCAACTCACTAATTATAATGGTGTGAACAACCCCAATGTGCACCTTGTGACATTCAGGTCTGAGTGCCTCTTACTACAATCCTATCCACATGCCATCATGCATGTGTTTCCCATGTCCCTTACTAGTGAAGCCCTAGACTAGTACTGTGCATTACCAAAGGGCTTCATCTCCTCTCTAGAGGATCTCCTAAGCTAGTGTTTACATGCTTCAGGTACAACCTAAAGCTTGAAGCAACCTGTGACTAGCTCATGTAGGTTAATTAAGGGTTCCTAGAGACTATGCCAAAATTGAAATGAAATGCGAGAGCCAATAGTAGAGACTCACCTCTTGGCCATCTTCAAGGATTTAGTAAATGACTTCATCAAATCAAAGCTATATTACCTAGCCCTGAAGTCTCTCAGCCAAGCCTTTACCCAAATGAAGGGCATAGAGAAGATAATGCAAGCCAACAATGACCCAACCTACATGGCCTACAAAAATCAATATGTGTGCAAGCAAAATGCAATGGTAGCAATAGTGGCCACAAGCACAAATCCAACCAACCGGGGCCTGATGGCTAAGCAGCCCAAGGCCCTAGTCCACAAAGCTACCAACTCTGGCACCAACTCACCTACATCGGCAGGGGCCACCCCAAGGTCCAACTTTGAGTGCAAGGATCTCTCAAAGTATACACTGCTACTAATGAAACCCTCTGAACTACTGAAGAAACTATTGGAAGCCAGGTGAATCCAATACAAACACGTATCAAAGATTGCCCCTCAAAAACATGACAGGTACTACAAACTACTGAGGAAGCCTCCCTTAGTAGTACCAAATGAGCCGTTGATCCTACAACACTTCAAGCTAAAACAATACTGTCATTACCACTAGATGTCTAGTCACAGTACAGACAACTATCATGCATTGTAGGATGATCTACAAAGAATGATAGAATGGAGCTAACTGGTGCTTGATGCAGCAAGCCAATCCAATGCAGACAATGCCCCCCATGTCATAAACTCCATTAGCATAGGTGGTAAGTCTAAACCTATGCAACAACCTTTTGTGATCTGCATGTCATCTAGTAAGGCAAGGATCCCCTTGGCCTCCATAAGCAAGAGGTCCCCCTTTGTTATCAAAGTGCCATGTTGAGCACCCACAACACCCTTTGTGGTTAAGGTTTGACAACAATTGTTCACCAAGACATTAAATAAGCATGATGCAGTAGCAACAACTGCTAAGCAACCTTTCATCATGATAGTGCCATAACAAGTTGGCCCCGTAACAACTCTTAAACTACCATTTGTCATAAGGGTGTCACAACATGATGACCCCTCACCTACCCAAAGCCTAATAGTGGGTAATGTCTTGGTCTCTTCTCCTTCAAGGGCTGACCCCACTAGCAACCCAAGTAGGCTTACCAAATGATAATGCAAGAGGACGAACAAGTGCCTCACAACCTCCATGGTTGAACCAAAGGCTACAACCAACAGGAAACAATCAAACACTAGGGTCCTTACCCCCAAGCAACCCAAGCCCAAGTCCCCTCTATGAGAGATCCATCTCTTGAGACACATGGAGGAAGTTAAGGCCAACACAACAACCAACAACAAGGACTTTATACCTACATGAACCCAAGTGAAACAAATGCTCAAGCAAAAGAATAAAATGCTGAGCTTGTACGACATGGTCATGACCTCATCTGCTCACCATCAAGTGTTGGCCTAGATGTTAGCCTACATTTCTATTATAGAGGACATCTTTGTAGATGATAACACCATTCATGCAATGATCTTATCCCCTACACCATAAGAATTAGGTTCAACATCCCTAGAGTTTTGCAAAAATGCAATCAAGATCAACCCCAAACGAGGGAAGGTCACTATAGCTCCAATGTTTATTAGCATAGGAATTGGCTAGTGAATCATCCACAAGGTGCACATTCATGATGGTGTAGTAAAAAATGTAGTTATATACGCCATCATCAATAAGCTAGGCCTAGCAGATAAAATTAGGTCAACCAAAATCGTGTGTCTAAAATCCTTTAATAGATCATGCATCATCGTTAGGGGTACAATCAACTTAGCCTTCATGGTAGGGGAGCAATTCCCCACAAACACAAATTTCACTATCATAGAGAAGATGCCAAGGTTCAACCTGATCCTAGGCAGGCCTTAGCTAGCTCAACTATGAGCTATTTCCTCTCCCATCCATCACAAGACCCACCTTTCATACGAAGGTGGTCAAATTATCATCTATGATGATAATGCCTTTCCTTCAACTATCCACAACATAGACATGAAGCAAGTGTCAAAGGAAAATTTTCTTAGTGATGCATCTATGACAACCAATGTAATACATAAGGCTGACATACACAAATAAGCAATTGAAGCCAACAGCCTCCTAGAGAACCCTAGGCCCTACGCATTCCCTAATACAAACTAGATTAGGAAACAACTATCCAATCAAGGCACTCCCTTGGTCAAAAATGGGCTAGGCACCTACCTACCCCTTCCCTCCACATGTCATGCATTTTTTACTTTCATTTGCATCACACTAGTCTACCGATTTACATTTCGCCTACTCATTGAGATTACACATTTCATTTTGTTCATGCATTTTTGCTTTGTTTACAGATTCATCCACTTAGCTTATGCATTGCATTTTAAAAACATAAAAAACACATACAAATCATAAAACTAAAACTCCAAAAACAACACATGGCCTAAAATGGCCTTAAACTAGAAATTCCGTCACTATGGCCTGAAAAGGCCTTAAATAAGCACATGGCCTGGAATAGCCTCAAACTATCATGAATGGTCCAAAATGGGCTTAAAATAGCAACCTATCACTTGAAAAGACCTTAAAGTAGCATACGGCCCACCATGGCCTTAAATTGGCAATACATGGCCTGAAAAGGCCTTAAACTAGAAGTATACCAAACCTGAAATGGCCTTAAACTAGTAACCTATGGCCCAAAAAGGCCTTAAACTAATGTACGGTCCACCATGGCCTTAAACTAGCAATACATGGTCCAAAAAGGCCTTAAACTAGCGATGGCCTAAAAGATGCATCTCATTATAGCAGCAAGTCACCACATTGCTTCAATGTGCATGACTGGACTAGTTAAGCCACTCAGGAGTGCACATCCCCCTCATCCTATTACAACCTATGCACATCCACTCTTTCATCTCAATAGCCTCTCATCCCCACATACTCATGATTGCACATCCCTCTGATGCATACACACTATGATGCATATGACATTCTCTTCATGTCAACCATAGAATCCATGTTGGATGTAACACAACTCATCCTATGGGAAGCCTCTGTTGGCTAGTTAAAGCCCAAGCTGATGTAATGCAACTCATCCCAAGGAGGAAACACATCTCCTATGGATGCAATGTGGTTACATTAAAGCAAAGCTCATCTTGTGGCATGTAGTCCACTCGATGGCCAACATTTTTCAATGTGCAAAACCCAATGGAGGTTCCCCTTGTAGCAAACCAAAGAAGCAAAACAAAAAACAAAAAAAAAGTAAAGGGAAAAAAGCACATCCCCAAGAAAATTGACAATGTAACAATTTCACAACTGGCCTAGCCCTAAGTTCACACCTTAACTCTCTCATGAGCACTTCGATGAGAGATCAATGTTTCAGGGGCAAGCCATCCTAATGGCCTGGTCACCATCAGTTGTGCTAACTCCACACCTTGCATCATGACACCCTATTTTTAGTTTGAATTTCATCTCCCTCTATCATCCCTAAAAAACTACCTATACCCCTTGCCCTCAGCATACCACTATCTATAACACTCTTGAGCAAGGTGAAATGACACATGATTAGATATTGACAAGAAATGTTTACACCACATCTACTATGGTGTTCATTGTTCTTTGATAACATCTGTCAAGCCACTTCTCTAGATGCCAACAAAAAGGGGCCAATTAAACACCACAAAAATTTGGGCTACTACTTCTTGACTACAAATTTGGCTAAGTGTGAAAACAATGGCAATTTTTTCAAATTTTTCTAAGTGTTGGGACTACACTCTCCACTACACCAAAGCATAGGCAGCCTAATGGATAGTGTAGTTAGCCCCAAAGATAGGTTTTCTAAAAAATTTTCGAAGTGTCAAAATAATGACACTTTTTACAAATTTGTCTAAGTGTTGGAACTAGGCTCTCCACTGTAGTAGAGCATAGTTAGCTTCAACGACTAATTTTCTGCAATTTTGTCTAAGTGTCCAAACAAGGTTATAAGCTATAAAATTTTTCAAGTGTTGAGACTATGCTCTCCACTATTGGGACTATGCTCTAAAGCATAGTCAGTGCAGTTAATACATAATAGCTAGTTTTGTAAGATTTTTTCTAAGTGTTAGAACGATGACAAAAGCTACAGATTTTTCTAAGTGTTGAGACTATTCTCTCCACTACAATAAAGCATAGTCAGCTTCAACAGCCAATTTTCTACAATTTTGACTAAGTTTTTGAATGACGTGACAAGCTGCAAGATTTTTCTAAGTGTTGAGACTATGCTTTCGACTACCAAGACTATGCTCTAGAGTGTAGTCAACATAGTCAACACATAATAGCTAGTTTTGCAAGATTTTTTCAAAGTGTTAGAACAATGACACAAGCTGTAGATTTTTCTAAGTGTTGAGACTGCACTCTCCACTACTGGGACTATGCTCTGAAGCATAGTCAGCATAGTCAACATGAAAACATCAATTTTGGCATATTTTTTCTAACTATGGGAATTAAACTCTAGAGCATAGTTGGGGTAAAGCGTAGTTAAGGTTAAGTGTAGTTGGGGTATAGTGTACTCCTAACTACCCCTCTACCACGTTGTAGCCAATCCACATTTTTTGGCAATCCTAACCCTATAAATACCTCTACCTTAGGTGTTTTCAAGGTGGGAAAATTTTAGACAATTAGCATTTTTCAACTTTAGCATTTTGGCATTTGAGCGAATGAGATCCAAAGGCACACCAATGACCTAGAGAGGTATATTTGTAGACCATGGCCCACCGCAGCCCCCCTGTAGCCTAGCCAAACACCATAGCCCATGATACACCATGATAGCCAACCTGATAGGCATAAACACCACAACAAGCACTAGACTTCATGGCTCAACACCATTAAGGCTATGACTACACTCTCCATTGCACTTTTTGTACACCGCATACCTTCTCAACCCCTTTTGGTGTTAACTATGCTTAACCCCATTTGGGGCAGTGTTCTATTTTTCTCCCTTCCTCCCTTGCATTTCCTTTACATTTTTTTGCATTTTTTGTTTTTGCATTTTGGCCTACAACTACACTTAGGCAGTAGTCCATGTGTGTCGACACTTCTTTTTTTTTTCCAAAAAACATGACTATGATGGGCACTATTCACACTGTTAACATTGACTATGCTCAACACTATTCAGACAATTAACATAGTTGACACCACCTGACACTTAGCATCATTTGCATTAATACCATTTGCACTTTGTAAGTCTTTATTGAATTGACAAGACTATTCAAGGCACCCTATCCCCACCTTTAGCAAGGCCCTTGCAGGGACATAAGGTTAGGTTGTGCACCCATTGACCCCTTCGTGTTCCAACTATTGATGTTTTTGGTCACTACAATAGAAAAGTCCTTATCATCATTCTTTACATTGATCACCAAAAAATTTATTGGATAAGATCATCATCCATTAATAGTAAACAACATCTTCTATCTATCCTAAAGGAATGGTGATTAACTGATCTACAAGCTCTAGTCTCATGTTGCACTTCTTTAATGGGCATAAATTCCAAACCTTGTACTTGTCTTGAGAAATAAAATTTACTTCTAATTAAGAATCTAGTAGAGCTTTACATGGTGTGTTTCTAACAATTTGCAAATAAATTAGAAGGGTTTCTAGAATCTATTCTTTTCTTAGAAAGACTTCCTATTTTTATCTAATGTGTTATTATCTTTGTAAGCATGACAATGGTCAAGTACCTTTTAGCTGATATTATAAGTATGATATCCTCTCAAAGATCTAGTATGGAAGGAGAATGTCTAGATGAAGTTTCTATGCTTTGAACCTTTTCTGGACTTATCCTAAAGAAAGGAAGTTTCGTATATTTACCTTTAGTATTACTAGTATAATTCTCTCTTTGTATACTAACTAACCTAATAGAATTCTTTAGCTATGGTTGTGTTGGTAGTTCTTCTTGCATGACTAGTAATGGCATTCATGGTAATGTATTAAGAACTTGACATAAGGGACCTGGTGCTAGTTCATATGTGTAAGGATGAGAATCCATGCATGATGTTATGGGTCTGTGGTATTCAAGTGGATAGTAGGAAGATGCATAGAAGTATTTCTAGGAGAAATGGGACATTGTACATAGTATCCATATGGAACTAGCTGTCTATACAGAATCTACTACCTTAGTGGTGACATTGCCCATGACTATGGTTATTGTCATTGTTGCTAGTATTGCTCTTGCAGTTGATGATAAGCCTCCCTTGGATAATATGATTGTTAATAGTGTTATGTAAAATTACCTTGAGGATAAGGTAATCACTTGAGTTTTTTTTTCTTAACAAAATTTAAATTAAATACATTTGCCTTTGACTCCTGTAATTGGGTCATTGATGAGTGGCGAGGTACCCCTACACTCCACCATACGNTCGCGGCCTAGTGTAAATCGCGTCTCATCAGTCATGATAAGATGACATCTATTAGGATGTTTGTATTAGCATACTTTACAACATGTCTTCTTCTGAACTTCAATTCATTATTTTCTCTACCATAGTAGCTTTTCCTTTATTCTTATAGTTGTCATGTCCATTTTCTTTTTTCTTCTTTCTATCTTTATTTCTATTAAAGGCTTTCTTAGTTCTTTCCTCTACTAGCTTGAGTGTTGTAGCAAATTTCTCATCTATGGAATCCCACAATTTTTTTACCTTTGTTGCAATATCACTTACTAATTTCTGGATGAGTAGAGTCTTCTATTGAATTACATCTTCTAATATTTCTTCTTCTTGTATTTCACATATCCTCACATCTCTTTTTTTATAGATGAGTATTTGTTATATACTTTGACTAATTCCCTTTTCCTTAGCTCTCCTTCTTCTTTCACCACTTTATCTATTAGCCTTTGGATTCAATGAGTTTTCAATTTAGATAATCTACCTTAGGCTATACTCCAAGGGTTTCTCTTATGTTGTTCCTTAGTCCATTGATGATATGCCGTAGTTATTCTAATTGAGAAAATCCATGGCTCGAACACCTATGTAATAATGAGTAATACTTGGCCATTACTACATCAAGGGATTCATATATCCCTTGTTTCCATCTCTAGATTTATTTTCTAAGATTTGATAGTTTTGAATAAGTTTGATACTTATTATTAAAGAGTTTCAACATGATACTTGATCTTTGAGTTGATTCAAATTCTAGAAATCTATACCAACTCTCCAATTCCTTTATGAGTATCTGGGAAAATAAATTTAGTATCTACAAATGATTCTCTATGTTTTGTAGTGCACAGGCATCATGAAAGGCTTGGAGATGGTGTTGTGAATCTGCTTTATATTCACCTTTGAATTTTAGGATATTATTAATGTCATGTTACTTGATGCTACTATCCCTTAAATGCTTATAAGAATATACACTACTTTTCTAATGTTGATCATATTATGAGTGGCTAATAGGGATTCTTCATAGTCTTCAGGTTCATAAGCTTTGTTGCAATAGTGACCCCTCTAATGCTCTCTTCTTTTATTTCTGATTTTCTCTCCTCTTTCTTAATGGCTATCTTCTTCTTCATCAGGATGCCTTCTTCTACTTACATGTCTCTTAGGATCTCTTCTTCTTTTCCCATCATGATCCCTTAGTCTTTGCTCCCTATTGTCCAAATTTGTTGATGAGTGTAAGGAAGAAGATGGAGTTGGAAAATGATGCAAGTTGGTTCTGCTTTTGTGACTCCTTGATTCATTCATTTGAAATCCATCAAAAGTCTTAGGCCTTGAATTCCTTCTAAGTCTAGAGTCCTCCTTGTTTCTTCCAAGGATTTCTATAAGAGCTAAATGTAGCTTTATTTTGATGGGATCTTTAATGTGAATTATTTGTGTTTGGGAATGAGATCCATGAGTTTGATAGAAATTTTTGGCTTGGAATAAATAATTTTCTTTTACTTCTAGGATAATTGTTTGTCATGCCTTCTTTCCTTTATCTTATTTATATCATGCCTCCATAATGGTATTCCTTCTTTCTTGAGTCTTTGTTGGCTAATATGGCCTAGTCATGTTTTTAGTGACTCGATATCCTTCTTGCACATAATCATGATTTGGCCTCAAGAAGACTACTTGAAGCATTAATGGCGCTAATCCTTTAGGTAGAAAGATAATATTATCCTGTAAGTCTTTCCATCTAGGTTATTCATATTGGTAGAAATTCAATGTAAAATTAGGATATTAAGGATTAGTATGAGCATATGAAATACTTGCTTTCATCGATACACTCCAATCTTCTTCATTGTAATCTTTGTCATGACCTTCATTAAGATCAATAATAGGTGGAGATTTCACTTTACTTGTAGGAGCCATTTTAATTGGTTTGACACTTAAGTGTGTGTACATTTTAAGAAATTATATTAAGTATGAAATATGTGTTGTATGATACTTGATACAATAAACCTTGTAAAATTAACTAGCAAACATTAACATATGTGTAGCAATAACACCAATGATGAGCAATTAGGTATTGTAACACTCAACTATACAAGTCACAAATGTTCATGCACAACCAAATTGTATTCTACAAATGCAAAATCTAAGTATGTTGGTGAGTTGATGTTAAGTTTGTGAGCGTTGTCTTTCCACTTGGAGTTAGCGAGATGCAAATCATATGGTTTAACTCTTAGTGAGGTATATGATAAATTAATGTTGATTAGATCTTAATAAGGATAAGTGTAAACATGGTGGAAATGATTATAGATTCTAATTCTAAGTACCATAAGAATGTAAAAGTATTCTATCCTATGGTGGTAAGCATATGTTCCTAGTTTTCCGTACATATCCTATGCTAATGTAATTATTATTAGGATTACCAAGTAACTTCACTACTGAGTAAATCAAGCAAAGTCACTACTGAGTTACCAAATAATTACACATTATGCTCAAAATCAGTTGTACTTATTCCTCCTTGCTAATATACATTGGAATAGTAAATGACTTAGGAAATGTAAGTGACTTAAGAAAAGTAAACATTATGGAAAATTAAAACTATGCTAAGTCATATGTTGCAATAATGAAGAACAATCTTGGTCTTTATTGCCATCCATGAATTGTGTCCAAGAACAATTCACTCAAATAAAGATTTTGTATAACTATAATTCACAACATTGTGGGCATTCACTCTAATTCTAACTTTATGAAAACAAACTGTAAAAATTTCACTAAGTGTTAACAAAAACTTATCATTTGGATGCAATGGTGGGTTGGTATTTATAGGCATGACCATGGCCCACTATATCGTATTTACAATAACATATGAAGAGCTACAATATTGTAACTACAATATATACGATATCATTAATACAATATCGTAGACTCCAACAAAAGTTTTTTCATCATAGTATAAGGTTGGTTAAAACATGTAAGATGAGCATCCTTTCTTTAGCAAGTAGTTATTGATCTAATGAAACTAAGCTCTAAGGGCTTATTTTAGAACATATATGGATTTCTTTAATTTACATACTTTTTCTTTCTTTTTATTGATGATGCATCCCTTTGGCCTGTAGACATATACTTCTTCATTAATGTTGCTATTTAGAAAAGCTGAGTTTACATCCATCTAATAAAGTTTTGAGTTTTTTTTTTTATTAGCAGTAATGGAAAGAATGAGTTTAATGGTTTCAAATCTTCCTACTTGAGCAAAAATTTCCTCATAATGAATGTGCTTCTTTTTTTTAAGCCTCTTGTCACTAATCTTACCTTATGTTTAATCAATTCTCTTTTTTCATTAAATTTGGCTTTGTATAGCCATTTGCAATTGATCACCTTTTTTTTCTTTGGGTTTGTCAACTAGTTCCCATGTTTTATTCTTCATGATTAATTCATATTCTCTCTCCATAGCTTCTTTCCCATGTTTTAATCCTCAAGGATTTTTCAATATTTTTTGGTTCTACAGAGATAGCTATGTATGCTAGGTTGGTAATAACATTTAATATAGTTGTTATTTTATCAAAATTATTGGCCAACATTTCATCTTGATAGTGGTCTCTTTAGACCCATAGTTTGGAATTGTTTTAAACATCTAATTTTTTATTACAGGGTTGAAATTCCTTTATTTTAGATTTTTCTTCTATGAACACAACATCTCTAGAAGAGTACCATTTATGCTCAATAGAATCATAACATGTGTATCCACTATTGTAGCCAAGAAAGATGCATTTTTCTTGTGTTATCCAATTTATCTATGAGATGTTTTAGTGATTTGATGTAAAAATGACATTCAAAGGTTTTCATATGATTAATGTTGGGAAGCTTATTGTAAAAGAGTTTGCAAGGAGACCTATCTTTATTGCTATTGCTAATATTTCTATTGGTGATGTAGGTTGCTACATTCATGACCATGCTCTATAAGCTATCAAGAATTTAAACATCTTTTAATAAATATATCATCATGTTTTATATAGTTTTGTTCTTTCTTTCCACAATACTATTTGATTATGGGCTATAGCCACATGCGGTTTAATGAAAAATATCTTGGCTTATACAAAAATATTCAAAGTTTTTGTTGATAAATTCTCCTCTATCTAATTCGATGGCTTTGATAGAAAAACTCATGGTTTTTTTCATGATGATATAGAAATCTTTGAATTTACTAATTGCTTTAGCCATAGTTTGTTAAGTTTTGTGATACTTAGATCACAAGGTCTAGGAAACTAAAAATACTTTGATAATTATCACAACATAAATTAAAGAACATAAAAGGTCAAACACACTATGAATATTACAGTATTCACAATATTACTCATAATAAATACATCTTAATCATAAGTAATGATAAATAGTGAAAATTAATATTAGATAATGTGTCTCTATTATTATACTCCACACTTTCTATATTGGAAATAACTAGAACCAACACTTATATAGGTTAAGGGAAACAGTCATTTCAATAGCACAAATGGACACAATCAGTAGTTAATATTAATGAAAAAATATAAACAAACAAATTACTTATAAAAAACTTTAATTAACAAAACTGTGATGGTCTATAATAGATCATAGGTATACATAGTATTATAATATAGATCATATTCAAAATGTTGAGTTTGATAAAATACATCAAATTTTCAACACCACCCCTCAAGCTTAACATAGAAAATTACTTTACTATCTAAAAGAAAGTGATAAAATAAAAACATCGACTTCATTACTACCCTTCACAATACTACATAAATAAGAGATTTATAGGTATAGCTTTGTAATTGCTATATTGGAAAATATGAGTGGAAAGCACAACAGTGAATCTTATACGTCTGGTAATTCCCGAAGCCTTTTAAGGAAGGGCACAAACAAGGACTTTGTTTCTTAGAAATTTTAATTTTTGTCTTAGGTTTTCTTAAACAAATATTTTCTATACAAATTGAGATTATGAAATTGCAGCCATGGAGATCATACCAAACGGGAGATGTGTTGGATATGGTGGATGAGATTTTAATGGACCATGGAAATTGTATGGATGAAGAGGCGATAAGGTGGGTTCATATGGCACTTCTCCGTGTTCAAGCAAATGCATCTTTGCATCCCCAACCATGATGAAAGCGGTGATGATGCTTTCAACCGATTCTGTCTTTACCAATTCCAACCATGCCTTCCTTTTTTGGACTACCTCAGCAATAGCAGCAACAACAACGAACAATGAGATCTCAATCCCAACGATGTCTGCCCACTAATGCAAATATTGGGATGAACAATGAAGAGACGTAAAATGCTCTCGTCTCTGTAGCTGCAGTGTGTATTTAATTATGTCATGCAACGCTGTTGCCAAGATGGTGGGACCATATGAAATTCCTTCTACTTCCTGTACTTTAATTTCGGTTGTTCATGATTCTTGAATACTGAATACAGACAAGTTGCGTATCTGTTACATGTTTTGTCAAGTCAAAGCGTCTTTATTGGCGCTAAATCTGTTACATGTTTTTATCAAGTCAAAATATTCTACGGCAAAGGTGGGTCGAACTTGGCACAGATGCCTTTGCTATTACGCAAAGGAATTATGCATAAAACATTGGAAAAGTTGGTGCCTTAATAAAGACCAATACTGATAATTTTCTTTTCTATCTTTTATTAATTTTTTACAAATTAATAAAATCTCAAGCATTGATATTCATATTGAAAAACAAAATCAAAATCACTGTACCTTATTCAATAATAATTCTTATGAAAAATTCTATTAATTTGATTCATAGTGTTTTTTTTTCCATGGCATGGACTTTACATCGTAATTTTTTTCCATGGGTGGATTTTTTCCATCGTGAGATCTTACGTGGTGCATAGCATAGCGTGGAGGGCAACAAAATACACTCCCCCTTCCTCCCATCCCGACAAACATATTGGCCTCTTGGCCAAAATAAATTTTAAAACAAGAAGTTTGGAACCACTTAGTTCAGGCCCAATCTGCTACCCTCTTAGCATGAACCAGGCCATCTAGTAAAGACTAGTCACATGTTACAGTTTTTGGACCATGGTACGAGTAATATTTAAAGCAGTCAAGTAGCAAGATTTATGACAAAAGTAGTAAAATTTATGTTATTTGTCATAAACATTATTTTTTGCTATTGCATAACTTTTAATTTTAAATGATTTAGGATCCTAATTAACATTTGCAACGCAACGCTGAGAACAGTTGCACCTAGCTGGAAACAATATGCAACTAAAATTAATGGTCAAATACCATAGTTTTGTAAAAGAAACAACCATAAATTACAACCATAAATTGCTTAGCTGTTTACAAGGAGACAGCTTTATGAGGCAAATAACCACAATTAGCCATACCTGCTAAAAACTACAGCATGTGACCGACCCTCACTTTTTCGTTCCGTCCTTTCCGGACCAGTCCGATGGGACAAGAACAGATCGGGCGGTCCCTTTTCACAATATAACTACTTAATAAAAATCAAAGTAAAAAAGACACAGATCCATCCATTTGGACTTTGAATCAAAAAGCCTTCTGATATCAAAATCTTGAAATCTCCGTTTGGACTTTGAATCAACAAGCCTTTTGGTATCAAAATCCCAGTACTACTGAACACCTCCACTACGGCAATAATAGTTGGATTCTAAAAGATCATGAAAAGAAACGGGAAAAATTTAAGCAGAAACGCAAATACGTGCACTGTTACCGACCTCATCGGAGAAAAACTTGACAGTGTCAAAGACAGCCATACAATTAGGAAACAGACTCCGAACACCGCTGAATTGAGTATACTGGAACAGAAATTCCGTGGCAACTTGCAGGCAGGTGTTGCATTCTTCCAAAGAAAGCTCATTCCAGCACTGAACAAGACCATAAACTGGCGGGGATACAGCTGTATTACTTCCAGCGGCATAGATCTTGGAAGAACCCGCTGCTAAAACAGCCACCAAACTCCGGAAAAGACTGCCGGTGGCATTACCAAATGTTGCAGGGTTAGGAACTTTCCCAGGATTGTTAATTATAACGGTGTAACCAGCAAAGTCAGGAACTCCAATGAAAGATGTATTCTCAAAACGCAGAAAACAAAGATCCATCCAGACTTTGCCTCCCAGTCTTCTTTCGCTTAAACAACCAGCTTGAAGAGCGGTATACGCATCCATCGCGCAACTTTTGCACTGGGAAGAATTGGTATCTCCTCTGCACTGAAATATGCCATAAATTCGGTCAGGGCTCTGGCCTTCTATGCTGACTCTGTGATCTGCTGCGGAGAAGGATCCAGTCACCAAATTTTTCAACACAGTGTTAATGTTCTTCTCTACTTGGCTTCCTTTTGTGTAGTTCACGTCTGGCCTGCACCCCTTCGCCCATTCTTCTGCAGCTTTTGTTACAGTAACAAAAAAGAGAATCAACAGAAGAACCACTGATGCAGACAATATCAACCTCGCCCTGCAAATGAAACCCATTGTTGCTTGCATCTGGATCTCAAGAAGAGAGAAAAAGGAGACCCCAAAAGATATCAGACTTTTCAAAACTGTCACGGAATTGCACTCTCTTTGATCTGCGCTCTAGGTTGGATTCCATCTTTTCATTAATTATACACATTTTGTGCAAGTTGGGGGTCGCTTTTAATAATATTGGATCTGGGTCATTCTTCAGAAGAGTCAACGATGAACGGATGGTTGCATCCAGACGCGTATTCACCGTTAGTCAACCAATGACAGCTCGTATACGGAACCGACATGACCGTCATTACTGAATGCATTTTTAAGATCGTGGACCAGTTGGAAAAAATTTCCACAGTTATTTATTTTTAAATTGTTGATGAACATGGTGAGGTTGACGCGGCGCTTATGACGATTGCCGAGTGGAGTCGACAAAATAGGATCCGATCAATTTTGAGCTGTTTCATCATCATACTTCCGTGCGAAGTTGGATGAATATTTCGATTGTTTAATCCGACCACAAGTTAGCATCACTCGAGGCTTCTGCACAAAAATATAAATTATGGTCATCATTCTACATGTTGCATCGACAATATCATTTACCATTCTTACTTTGCTTATAATTCGGATCATTTGCCTGTAATCTAGTATTCTTACCTCTGCCATGTGTGAGTAACCATATCCATTACCAGCTGTAATTTTTTATATGCAGTGACCTTGAGTAATGGCTCTTTTATAATTAGATTACATATGTATCTAATGATGTCGATGTCAACCTTGCTCATGCTAGGCACAACAGGGCCATGTTTAAACAAGTTTGAACATTGTGAAAATTAAAAGTTTTATAAATCTGCTTTCTTTACCAATAAGCATTTATTCTTTAATAGATATTTTCTTTCATTGAAAGACTCATAAGATCTAGTGGATACATCTCATGGTAATTTAATATAGATTCAATAAAATATACATCTCATGGTAATTTTTCATTGAAGCTGAAAGTTGCTATCAATCCTTAGAACCAAAATCTATCCAAAAATGGAGTACCATGTTAGAATTGTTCAATGAAAAATATTAAACATACTCTAGAGTGTCTAATCTGAGAAGGCAAATCCAAGGCTAGAAACAAGGAGCACATGAACCCTTGGATGCTACCATGGGTTGATACTATTCACTCTTACATAGATGTCCTAGCCATAGTTACTCTCAAAAGGAACAACTTTGCCACATTATAGATGAGCTCAGGGCAAAAACAAGAAGAACCCTTAGGGTATACACCCAAGAAAGGTTGCTTGAAATGAGAGCTCATTAGATCTAAAGGCTAATTGAGTAGGTAGCAAAAGAAGAAGGTGAGCTACAAAAAAAGGAAGAGTGCTAAAGAGTATAAGAAGAACCCATTCATTAGAAAATGAGAGATTCAATTTTGTGGTGAGGAGGAGTCACCACTTGATGAAGTGGTGAACAAAAAGACCTTGCCTATCCAAAAATCTATTTCTAACATTTCAGTTAAGGTTAACAAGTTATGGAACTCTTTGGATGAAAATTTTCAAACCACTTTAAATATTTTTGAAGAATCCAAAGAGCAAAATACTGATCGTAATTGTAGATGATGAAAAGAAGCTAAACGTGCCTACCAAAGAGGTAAGAGAAAAGCTACTACAGTAGAGGAAGTTGTGGAGTTTGAATTTGATGATGAAATTGAATGTGACATTTGTCAATATGAACATCCAAAGGGATGTTTCCCTATGGTGTCACACTTACAAGAATCTAGAGTGTATGCATTGAACCCTTGCCTAGCATGTAGGCAAGCTCCAAGATGATTACCTTACCCTCAAGGTAGTCCAAGACAGTTCCATCAACAACAACAAACTTACTGCCCAAGTGGAACTTCTCCACAACCTTATGAATAGTACCAATAGTGGTACCAACCACAATCATGGAAAATGCCACCACCAAGGCAACAATACCCTTATAGGCAACTAGATCCATATGGGTACTATGTTCTGCAACCTGTCTCCCCTAGAAGTTCAACAAGTAATGCATCATTCTAGCATCACTATTATGCTCTAGAATACCATCAAACACATTCACCATCTACTCAAGGGGAAAATTGATATTCGTATCCTTATCATCCTTCACATCCCTCTTCACCTACACCTCCACCTTCAACTCAATTACCTCCTGTTCCATCCATGTAGGGAAAAATTCCTCCACAGCCGCAACAACGAAATGCTATAAGGGTTGTACACTCACAACCATTTTTTCAACCAAGTGGTCTAGATAATCAATCAAAGAAATGACCTTTCTTCTAGCCCAATAGTCCTCTCTAGCCCTCACAACCTACTCCGACTGATCACTTGTATCTCCAGTACCCTCATCCTTTGCATTAAATACCTTTGAGCACCCTTCAAACCAAGTGCCACCTAGGATCCACATTATAATGCTAATTCATGATGTTTCTGACTAGATCAAGGTTGACAACCTTCCTACAAAAAGATCTAATCTAGGAAGTCCACTCATCTTTCTACAAATTGCTAGACAAAAACCATGCAAGGCTCTTCTTAACTCTAGTTCTACAGTTAGCCTCATCTCCCATGATATGTACAAAGCGTAGAACCTACCACCTCTTAAGAAGAGCAACATTTGTTTAGAATTAGCAAATTAGTCAATTATAGTCCCTTTGGGATTAGTAGAGGATATTATGACCAAGTTAGTAGGTGATCCTATCCTACTAATTTTCTAGTAATTAAGGTGCAAAACTACAAAAGTAACTTCCCCATTATCATGGAAAGGGCTTGGTTAAGCATGGTCAATGTGTGAATGGGTATAAGGGACCTATCCCTTGAAATATCTAAGGAGAATGAGTTAGGAAAAATTGAAAAGATGTGTATTTCATGCATCGTGTACAATGACAATGGGTGCAATTACATGCAAAATATTTGGTTAATCAAAAGCACATATATTAAGACATGTAATTAGTGTGCGTAAGAAATTAACATTCAAAGGTGTCTATACACAATAGCCACAAACTAAGAGGGCACACAATGGCTAATAGCTGATTCAAATAATAACACAATATGCATGAAGCCAACTGAGAGCTTAACTTATGCATATGTAGAAGGCATGAACAAAATTGAACAAGTCCATTCTCAACTCTTTAATGAAGATAATGATAACTATTGGGAAGATTTAGAGATCCCTGATCACTTCAAGCAGGAGCCCTTAGAACTAAAAACTTTACCAATTGATGAGTGGCGAGGTACCCCTACACTCAACCATACGAATACGAGCGTGCACGCGTGATCCGGTCGAACTCCGTAGACTAAATGCCTTAACGCCACAAGAAACACTTGGGTTCAGGTTACAAGCTGCTCGAATAAAGAGCCGTTCACTCTAGGACTCCTACTGTGGGCACATGGGGAAAAATTCTAACTCTGGAGTGATCAATCTGCCGGAGCTTCGCTACTTCTAGCCAGGATTTTGAAATAAGGGGAGTGCCGCCTCTTATTTATAGATATGGTGGCGGACCACGATATCGCGTACGCGATATCGCAGGGAAAGACACGATATCGCAGCACAGTGCATGTCGTGTCTCATCATACCCCCATGACTGAATGAAAACTCATCCTCGAGTTCCTTACAATGATATCAGGTAGGTATGGGATTATTAGGGGGAATGGAACTAATGGGATGATATGTGAACGGTCTTTATTACAAGACTTGACAAAACTGGTGTTCATGACAATCAAGGGTGAACACCTTATTACAATGACATCAGGCCACATTTGGCAGTTGAGAGAAAAGAGGAGAGAGAATAGAAGAGAAGAAGAGAGAAGAGTCTTGTTGCTGCCAACGCCTAGATTGCGCCTTTCGTTGTCCATCCGTAAGCGCATTAGCAATTCTGCTCCTTGCATAGCGGCTTCAATGCTGCTCCACTCCAAGTGTTTGCTCCAGATCCATTCCGTTGGTGTATAATGGCCATCTGCACCCACAACACAATCATATATTAGCAAGGGTAATTGAATCATTAAGTAAAGCATACCTTGCTTCGGTGTAAGTGCCTTGGCTAAGTTGTGGTATGGCTGATATGGATCTGGGAAAATGTGGATGATGACTACCAAAGGTGTAGGGGTTAGAAAGAGAAATGAAAAAATTCGGGGCGTAGGAGAAAAATCGAAAAAACAGGCCCCGTACCCCCATGACTAATCGCGAACCTTCGGTAGTGTTAGAATGGAGAAAGAAAAGGAAAAGGAAAGATAAAGAAAAAAGGGACAACTATGGTAGCAGTGAAATGGATGTCATGATGGAAATGAACAAAAATAATAATTAATTGCAAAACGTTAAGGAAAAGAAGTTAACTAATGTTCCAAATAGGAATGTCAGTGGGTCCTCCCCAAAGCAGGCTCATGCACTTCATGCCTTGACAATCCCACATTCAAAGAGTCTGTGGGCTCTGGGAATGTCCTTTGGAACAAGAGTTAAAATCTTAACTGTAAGAGTTTACCAAAAAGAAAACAATGCATCAACCAAAATATATACTAATGATACAACCGGCAATTAGGTGAACAATGGAGAGAAGGATGGGAAGAAGAGAAGTGGAATGAAATCCCAAGAACAAGGTGGTGTACAGCCCCTTGTGTGTTGTATGATTAATGTGACTTGGCCAATCTCATTCCAACTCAGGCCTCAAACCAACCACTTCCAGTGACTTCGCATCAATGCATTTGGCTAAACCATCCACTTGGAGGACAAGGATGCATCTTCAAAGAGCCACCACCATTCCGATGAAACAAAGGAGAGAATGGGAAGTGAGAAGGGCCTTAGTTAGAGGGAACACTTTGGTTCCATAACCAGTCCTGGCAGCCCAAATTTTATTTCGTCTAAGGGGTGTGCTTTGAATCCTAACTTTTGCTCTTTTTTCTTTGCTTCGTTTTTTTTTTTTTTGTGTTTTGTGTTTTTATGCGTGGGGACCACACCATGCAAAGACTTCTTATTTTTATTATCTCAGCTTTCGATTATTGGGTAACATCGGAACGGCAAGAAAACCCAAGAAGAAAACATCCAAGCGCCCAAGTGAATGACCAATACAAAAACATCAAGTTCCCTTGAAGTCACACCCTTTACAATCCTTGAGTCCTTCCTTAGTTTGAGAAATGCCCAGTCACCTGTTCATTGAAGTTCTTATTAAGAGGGAACTGTACATTTCCAAGCCAAGGGAAACCATAGACTTGATGGATGGATGGATGAAGTGATCTCATTGCCTACCATATCAGAAGAACATACCTTAGTATCAACAATGTAACTTAAAGGTAAAAACCAAACATGAGCAATCAATGAAAAACAGTTCATCCCATCGGCCCGAACACTTATTGGGTGACGAACTTACATGATGGATGGAAACACACACACACACACACAAAATGGAAAAAGTATAACAATGTTGTAAAACAAAAACAAGAAAAGTTAAAGAAATTTGTAAAACAAAAATGTGTAAAACAAAAACGTGTAAAACAAAAACTGAAAAAGAACTAAGGGCCCCATATGATTAGCATAGGTGGCTATCTCCCCCATGACTGAGTTGTAAGGGAGAGATCCGAAAAAGTGAGCGCCTATTTGAATTTCTAAGAAGTGCCCACCTTCTCCCAATTGATGATCTTAGATTTAGGGGTGGAAGTTGGCGACGCTCACGTTCCAGCGTGTCTATGCCACGGTTGTTGGCATGAGTTTACTCTGTTCGTTCCATGCCTATGTTTCTGCTCCTACGAGAAGCTGTCAACCACGGGGTGTCTACTACTTCTTGTGTGGTTGCTACATATAGGCATCCTTGTTGTAGAGTCTCTTGGGCACACCTGTGACATGGAGACATTTCCTCCATGTCATCACCCGATGAATCACTGTATGTGATGCATGGAACTATCCTCTTCTCAATCTTTCCACATATGTTTATCTTGGAGATTTCCAAGGAAAGATCGCGGATCCTAAGGCATGTGTCTACTGTGCTTAGCCATGCCCTTCCCATTATAATTGGGAAGTCCCCTTCATTGTTGTTAACATCGATCACTAGGAAATCCGCTGGGTAGGACCAACCACACACAGTGGTAATAACATCCTCCACTAATTCCAAGGGAATAGTAATGGACTGGTCTGCCAGCTCTAGTTGGATGTTGCTCTTCTTAAGTTGGGGTAGGTTCCAGGCGTGATACATCTTCTGCGAAATTAAGTTGACTCCGGAACCTAAGTCAAGAAGAGCCCGATGTGGTGCATTTCCAGCAATCTGCAAATAAATAAAGAGACTCCCAGGATCATTTAGTTTCTTGGGAAGGTGGCCTACCTTGATCCAGTCAGTTACGGTATGTGTTAACATAACCGTATGCGTTACACTCCCTTGGACTGAAGGGTGCTCCGAAGCGCTAGTAGTTAGAGGCCTATACATGTACCTGTCCGCTTGTTGTTGCAAGAGTTTGTCTGGGCTCTTAGTTCTGAAAAAAGGTCTCCTTTTGTACAGTTATCGCCAGAACTAGTACCCAGTTGGATATTTACACTCTGAATATTTATAGCTCTCGCGGCGTGACGCTGCTGCGGTTGGGTAGGCAATTCCCCTTGCATTGTTGGAGCAAGAGGTGTTATGGGAACTACCGGCGGAAAAGGTGCGGGTGGAGTTAGAGGATGGACGGGATGTGAGATGTCTCCTGGAGGAGAAGGAGTCCTTCTAAAGTACTCCCAAGCGTGGTAGTGACGTTGTGGAGTAGCGTGACCCATAGAGTCACCTGGAGAAACCGACTGCTGCACATAATAACCATAAGGATCAGGCTGCCGGTAAGGGTATTAATGTGTTGGCGGTGGCATCCCATGACTGTGGGTATTGCCACCGCTGGTGTTGTCCAATGGGCTACGGAGGCGTTCCACTTGGATAATATGTCAAGGGTTGGTGGAACTGCCTTGGGTTACCTTGTGGATAAGGTAACCTTCGGGGTGTTTGCCATTGATTAAGTCTTGGATTTAATGCATACACCCCAGACTCCTGCAGATGTGAGATAATTGGACAACATCCCTTAGGATGGTCATAGTAACAGACCTCACATCCACCATCATCGTCTGAATCAGAATTTACAGCCTCATCGGGGTTAGAGATTTTTCCCTTACCCTTGTTATGTGCAGGGTTAAAGTTTATTCGCATGTTTTTGCCTTTATCACTACTTTGCTCATCCTTAGACTCCTCTACGATTTTCA
>MNCI01031743.1:384763-431031 GCA_015680685.1 Gnetum montanum
TTGCTCATCTTGATGGAAAACAAAGGTAAAATCCGGCACATACTCATCGGGATGAGTATATGTGACTTTGGATTGTTGAGGACATGGTTGATTTCGGTTATGCGTATGATCCTGACTTTCTTCTGTATTGTCCTTAGGTGAGTTGATTGCATGAGAAGAAGCCATTTCTAATGGTGTGCTAACTTTCACCATTATTTATGTTCTGAATTAATTGATTAACCCTAAGGTTCATTTTAGGCTCACAACGATGTGAGTGATATCCCTTATGTTCAATTGGTGTGAAAACACTTAGTCCCCAGCAACGGCGCCAATGATGAGTGGTGAGGTACCCCTACACTCAACCATACGAATACGAGCGTGCACGCGCGATCTGGTCAAAATCTGCAGACTAAATGCCTTAATGCCACAAGAAACACTTGGGTTCAGGTTACAAGCTGCTCGAATAAAGAGCTGTTCACTCTAGGACTCCTACTGCAGGCACATGGGGAAAAATTCTAACTCTGGAGTGATCAATCTGCCCGAGCTTCGCTACTTCTAGCCAGGATTTTGAAATAAGGGGAGTGCCGCCTCTTATTTATAGATATGGCGGTGGACCGCGATATTGCGTACACGATATCGCAGGGAAAGACGTGATATCGCGGTGGCCGTGATATCGCGTACGCGATATCGCGGCACAGTGCATGTCGCGTCTCATTACCAATCAAAATGGAACATGCATTTTTAAAGAATGGTAAACTGGTCATCATTAATGCCAAACTTGCTCTTGAACAAAAAGAAAAGTTCTTGAAAGTGGTAAATAAATGGTCAATAGCCTTTGCTTAGTCATATCTAGAGCTAATAGGAATCAATCCAAGGATATGCTAATGCCGCACCTACATTGACCTAGCCATGAAGCTTAGAAGGCAACTACAAAGATCGCTAAACCCCAAATTAAAGAAAATATTTAAGTAGGAAATAAAACAACTCCTCAAGGTATGGTTTATTTATCTAATCATAGATAATGAGTGGGTTAGTCCACTCGTAATTGTACCAAAGAAGGGTGGTAAATGGTGGGTTTGCATTGACTTTAGGTTGTTAAATATGGCAACATTTTAAGGATCATTTTCCTTTTCCATTTGTGGATCAAGTATTAGATACCATATCCAAGCATTGTTATTATAGTTTCTTGGATGGTTATAGTGGCTATAACCAAATCCGAATTGTGCTAGAAGACCAAGCCAAGACAACATTTATGAGTTCCTAGGGGATTTTTGCATACTGTAAGATGCCATTTGGCCTATGCAATGCCCCTACAACATTTCAACACTTGGTCCTTAGTATCTTTCAACAATAGATCGATAGTGGTGTTGAAGTCTTCATGGACGACTTCTCCACCTCTGGAGCTACTTTTGAACAAGCCTTGAACCAACTTGAGTAGGTACTAAAGAGATGTGTTGAGACAAACCTATAGCTCAACTAGTAAAAGAGCCATCTCATGGTCCAAGAAGGCATTATGCTAGGGCACCAAATTTTTTGAAAATGGATTGAGGTAGACCCAAAAAAGATAAGGGTCTTCCAAGGACTAACACATCAAACAAAGACCATCAAAGATGTTCAGTCATTCCTTAGACACACTAGTTACTATCGATGCTTTATTAAGAATTTCTCTAAGATTGCAAAGTCATTGGTAGAAATTACAAAGAAAGATGCATTTTTCATTTGGACCAAGGAATGTGAAAACGCATTCCAACAATTAAAGGAGAAACACATAGAAACACCAATTGTATGAGCACCAAATTGGTCTAAACCATTCCATATCATGATAGACACATCTAGCTATGCTTTGGGAGCAATGCTCATGTAGATGGATGAGAAGAAATTTCCATGTTATATCCATTGTGCAAGTCGAAGCTTTGTGGGTACATAGTTAAATTACACCACCATGGAGAAGGAATTAACAGCAGTGGTGTATACACTAAAAAATTTTAGACATTACGTGCTAGGTTACAAAGTATTTATACATACGGACCATAGCGTAATTCACTTCTTTATGAATAAGCCAATGGTGAGCCCTCATGTTATACGGTGGCTTATGATCTTGCAGGAATTTGATCTTAATATGGTAGATCAAAAAGGGACTAAGAATGTGGTCGCTAACCATGTTTCTCACTTAAGATGGGATAACAAAGAGGAGGAGAGCCTACTCTCTGATCAATTTCTAGATGAACTCCTCTTTATTGGAGCAATAAATGAACACATGCCTGAAAAAGTAATATGGTATAATGACATCCTCACATATCTTCTCACTCAAGAGATGCCAAAAGAATTGGATTTTAGGGGAGAGCAACAATTTCTTCATTAGGTCAAATACTTTATGGAAATCAACGAACACCTTTATAAGGTGTGTGCCGATGGTCTAATTCATTGGTGTGTCCTTGACAAAGGTTAAATGCGTGTTCTCCAAGATGCTCATGAAGGATCTTATGGATGCCACTATCCAGGGAGATGCACAACAATAAAAATCTTGATAGTAGGGTACTATTGGCCCACAATCTTTAGGGGTGCCCACCAATTTGTCAAGTCTTGTAAATGTTGTCAACATGACAGGGAGATGACCGCTTGTATGGAAGATCCTCAATAGTGGATTCAATTGCTAGAACCTTTTGACATATGTTGCATTGACTTCATGGGTCCCATCACACCCATGTGTAATACGAAATCATATATTATAGTAGCAGTTGACTATTGCACAACATGGGCTAAAGTAGTAGCCATTATAAATTACACATCATCCACTGCCACTAAATTTATACAACAACATATTATAAATAGGTTTGAGGTGTTGCGTTCACTAATTTCTGATAATGGGACTCATTTCATAGATGTCACATTTAGAAAATTAATTTAATGCTTAGGGGTAGAACATAAATTAACAACACCTTACCACCCCTAAGACAATGGTCAAGTAGAGGTAACTGACCAAGAGATTATAAAAATATTAACATGAACCATTAGAAAATATAGGAAAGATTGGAGCATAAAACTTAATGATGCTCTTTGGGCTTATCGATCAACTTGGAAACTTCCTATTGGATATTCTCCCTATGAATTAGTGTATGGGAAATTTTCAACACTCCCAATTCAATTTGAGCATCGTTCACTCAATAGCCTGTGATCTAAACCTTAATCTAAGTTTAGCACAAAAGGAAAGATTGATCAATCTGAACGTGCTAGATGAAAATTGCTTAGTGGCCCTATCTTTGAATGAAGTAAACAAGGCATTCAAAAAGAAATGCCATGACCTTAGAACTAGGAAAGTAAGGTTTTACCCAGGAGATAAGGTCCTCTACTGGAACCCCACACATGTACCTCAAAAGGTAAAATTTCAAACATTGTGGAAGGGATCTTATATAATTGATCAAACCTTTCCCTTTAGGGAAATGATATTTACAAACTTGATAGCCCAAATAAAAAGTAGTTGGTTAATATCTAACAAATTAAACCTTTCCTAAAACCAAGATTGGCTAGTGTAACTACTGCCTCAACAGATGGACATCCATGTTCTATTTTTCGGATCTCCTCCTTCCAACTTAGTTGTGGGAGAGAGCACCATCCATGCTGACCATTACCATGACCTCTCAATTTTTCTATCCTTTTTGTTTTTCATATTTTTAATTTTACAAATTTTTTATTTTTAAAACTTTCTAATTTTATACCATTTTTAGTACATTTAAATTTTCTTGATTATTTTACACTTTCTTATATATTTTACTTTATTTTGTCTCTTGTGCTTCTTTTGATTAAGTGTGATATTTTCTCATTTTTGTTAATAAATCTACTTTATTGTTGCAAGACACAATGTATTGTTGCTATTTACTAATGATGGTTTGTGCTTAATGTTTGATTGTCAATATCTGGTTTCTATTTTTGAATTCTGATGTTTGATGACTTTGACATGGTTTATTTTTCATGGAACAGGTAGTGATTCCACATCATCCACCCATTTGATGAACTCTATGGGTTTCCTGGTTTTGGAAATTTGAGGTTCCTTTTTCATTAAAGAAACTTTTAATCAATCGGTGACCTTGGTAATTCTAGAGTTAGGAAGGATCCAAAGGTTTGTAAAGGGTGTGACTTCAAGGGGACTCCATACTATTTGTACTCTTCTTCTTTCTTGAGTGCTTGAGTGTTTTTTCACAAACGTCTTACTGTTCCATATCACCAATGATAAGAAGAAAAATAACGTCATTACATGGTGTGGTTTCCATCATTAAAAAAAAAACAAAAATGATGGGAATTCAAAGCACACCCCTTCAACATGAATAAGTCCTTGCATGGTGTGGTTCCCATTTCAAAAAAAAAATAGTGGGAATTCAAAGCACACCCCTTGGACAAATAAAAGGGCTACAAGCACTAGTTATGAGACTTGAAAGATATACACCTATGCCTGAAGGTGCCCTCTAACTAAGGCCCCCTCTCTCTCACTTCCTACTTCTCTCTCCTCTTTGTGGAATGGTGGTTGTCTTGTGGGGAAACTTGTGTGTCTCAAGTGGGTGGATTGATCTTAGAGTGGTGATGCGAAGTCACTGAAAGCAGATGACTTTGGTCTAGACTAAGGATGGAACATCTCGAGTCATTTTAATCACAATTCCACAAGGGACTTCTTATTACCTTAATTTGGAACTCCATTCCACTTTCTCTATCATCCATCCATGCTACCATAACTCATCTCACTATCAGGTTCTATGTTATGTTATATGTCTTAGTTTGACATATTGGGATTCTTAAGTGGATTCTTTTGGGTTGGTCCTTAACTTATCATGATCATTAAATTGACTATGGGGCCCATGGACTCCTTATTTGAGGTTATGCAAGGGCAAAAAGGGCATGAACTTGCTATGGGGAGGATCTACTTGCATAGCTTTTAGCTTGATTAGTTAAGGTTCCTTACCTTTGACATCGCTACAATTTTATATTTTGTATTTTCCATTGTGTAAACCACTCAATACTCCTTAATCTTTCATTGCATTCATCCATTAAATCAATTTTTATCCATTTTTGAAAATTTATGAACTTCAACACCCTCTTCTCATGATTTCATAATATTCTCAGTCTTCTATGCTTTGATTTGATCCCAATTTCATCGAAAAATTCCTTGTATTTTCCTAATTTGACCAAAGTTAATAGAAGACAATGATGGTCAATAGCTGCATCGTCAAGGCCTCATCGACGTAGCTAACCTCATCAATGAGGCCCCATCATTGAGGCCTTATCAACATAATACAAAAATACTATATATACCATTAGACAATTTGGAAATTTTTTGTCATTTTCTCATAACACTTGAGGAATTTTTGCAATTTTTTAGAGCCCAAAACCTTCCAAAGTCCATAACTTTCAAACTATTTGTCCAAATCACTCCATTTTTCCACTTGAAAGTTAGAATTTTTTTCCTGAGTGCTTGTAATAGGAGTCATTGAATGTACGGATCTTTATTTGAGCATTGTTGTACCTAAGCATGATAGTATGTGCAGCAATAAAGATGAACTTTTTGATAGACCTTGTAGCACTTTGGATAGATTAGCTATTTTATGTATGCATTCAATGTTTTCAATTATTTTGCAAATATTTTCGAGCAATTGATTTCATGAAATTATTTAGTTAGATAGATTAAATACATAAATACACCCTCTTTGAGCGTAACACATATTCACTTGGTAATCCCAGTAGCGTTATTATTTGGTATGCCTAGTAGCATAGTGTTTGGTCACCTTGCAATGGATACATGGGTTCAAGACATGTACAGAAAGTGGGAACGAGTACTTATGTTAGAATTAGTTAAATTATTAGTTAATTAAACTCATTTTATCTACATTTCAAGCATCAAAATATAAAATATAAAATGATAAAAATCGGATGCCTCAATTACACTTAACCATACCAGCAAACATCACAGTGTAATTGGGAGGACAATGATTGACCTTAAGGCTAGGTTCACTTACTAAAGGGCTAGTGCATTGGAAATGATAAAGTCCATGAAATTTGACTAGATCATGTGTGAATGCTTGTGATTTGTATGGTTGGGCATAGGGGTACCTCACTATTCATCAATGGCTATTGGCTATGAAAGGGTAACAGAAATAATATGAGGTAAGAACTATTGATATGGTTGAACGAGCTAGTCAAATCTCATGTGTTAAGATCACATGGTAACTTAATGCTACAATGAGTCACACCTTTGTGATAACTTTAGGCTCATCTTGTAAATACAATTTATAAAGAATAAGAAAATAGATCAAAGAAACATGAGATTACAAGAGATAACAAGCAAACATTGGCCATCATGAAATATAATTGGTAAAACTTGAGAACTTTGTATCTTTCATTGTAGATTTATACAAAATTTTCAATGCTTAAGACCAAGAAGAAAATAGTCATGCAGGGTCACTTGTTACAGGCTACTAGGTTTTTCAACATCACATATTCTTTTAAGTCTACAAATAAAGATCAATAACACTATAAGTAAACATGTCAATGTTAGATGTAATAAGAGTCACGTGAAGGCCTTTATGTTTCCTTGTAGGGATTTTGTGATGTTTTAAGCAAACTAAGATTCTAGTAAGGAACATAACTTCAATTTTTTCTCCTCACCATTATGGATTAAAATGAAGAGTTCAACTAGGAAACCTTCTATGATGTTTCTAGCTGCTAAGTCAAAAGAAGTTAGGCCATTTCAAGATAATAATGCTATATGATGAAAAGGGTTCCAGGCTCAAGGTTTAAGTATTTCAAGAAAATTAATCAATTGACATCACCTAAAAGATTTACTTATACCTAAAGGCAAGTCAAATTATGCCCATATTTCCATGGCTTATCCTTGCATGTCAACATAAGCATATTAAGTAGCATATGCATGATATAATTATCAAAAAAGACTAAAATAAGGCCAAAATAATGTAATAAATAATATTAAATTTTTATTTTGGTTACCATGTTGCCAAAATAGGTAATAATACAATGGAAAGAACACAAATCAGTGAAATAATGACATTTTAATGTCGAAATAAGTCAAAATGATGAATATGCATTATTGTTAGTATATTTGAGCTAGTGGGGCAATGTGTGGACATCATACACTAGGTTAACAATGTATTTGGTAGTCTTGGATAATGTGTGAGTAGTGTATATTGAGTTGACAAGTTTTTTAAGTCAAATAAGATAGCTATTTAATCGGCCTAACATTTTTGACCCTTAATTCTTGAAGTTTGGAGATGTGGAGCCCACATGTTAGTGTTTTTGGCTAAAGTAGATAGCATGTAGATCATAAACCTAAGCTTAATAGCATGTTCCAGTTAATTTCAATGACCTAGCATTTTTGCCTTTTGGTACATTTTATTTATGACTTGTGGGGTCTGCATGTTAGCATTATTGAGCACATGGGTAGCATTTTTGGCTAGAAAAATAAATTTCTCATCAAATATTAGTGTGTGAAGTTAATTTCTTTTCTACAATGTGTTTAGGCTAATTTCATTTGATAATTTCATCTTAGCAGTGTATTTGGAGCAAGCTTGGATGATAAAACCTCCTCACCATAGTGTGTTTAAGCGAACTTAGTTTTTCTTGTCACATATGCTTAGCATATTTGAGCACACTTGGCAATTTTGGATTATTTGACACCTATAGAAATAAAATTTAGATTTTTTTGGCTTTTTATGGTGTCAATTTGGATTTTCCCTAGCCATATATGCACCAGTTTTAGATTTTTTGACAATTTTTGGGCATTGTTTGTTTTTTCTATGGAAACATTGACAATGTTGCTAAGATTTTTCTCATCCATGCTTAGTTTTTTGAACTTTGGGACTAAGGAACACAATGTAGTAGGATTCTAGACCTCAAATATAGTTTTTCTAGGTTTTTTGTAGTGTAGTCTATACTAAACTAGGGTTTTAAGTTAATTTTTGATGAATTTATGATTTTTCTTGGCACTTGTGATCAATGTGTTTGGTTGCTAGCTTTGAAAGAGTAGTGTTTTGAGATTATGTGCTTGGGAAGGTAGTGTTTTTAGTAGTTTTTAGGATTTGTGAGAAGGAAAGGGCAGCATGTATACTCCTAAGACTAAGAAACCTTAGCATTTTTGCCTTACTCTCCCTCCACTCCCAATGTTTTTGGCTATTTCAATTTTTAAGCCAACGTTATTGGGATTTTTACATCTTCTCATGCCTCAACATTATTGGTTTTGGTCACATATGTCAACTACACATCAAAATGCATGTCCATGTTTTGCATGTTAATTGTTTGACAAAACATTTTTCTATGTTTTGTAAATTATCAAATTATGTTTTTCATGTCAATTATTATGATATATTATATGTTTTCATGTTATTTTTTTAATAAAATGTCTAACTTAAATTTAATTCATGATGTTTCAATTTTGGTGTAATTGTAATCCTAATTGTGTTTATAAGCTTGGCCATCTCTATGCTTATGTTTTATGTAAAATAGTAGGCTTAGGCTATATGTTAAAATAATAGTAAAGGATAAGGGTAAAAATTAAAAATTTGCAATGTAATATAATAAAATGAGAATTATAAAACAAGGCATAATCATTAAAGTAAAAATTGTAAACATTCTAATGAAGTAAATAGGTCACAATGTATGAACAATGAAAGGAAAGGGAGACCACATATTCATTACTTTAAGGCTTTGGCAGGCCATGGTATCACCAGTCTTAGGCCTTAGTAGGTTAATGATTTACTAGTTTTAGGCCCTAGGAGACCATTTATTACTAGTTTTATGCCTTGGTAGGCCATTGTGTTCTTTTTAATAAACTTGGGATAATCTTAAAAGAGAATGTAAAAATAAAATAACTAGAAAAACATAATACAAGGGTATAAAAGTAAACAAATAGTTATTAATAAAAGGAGAGATGAGATGTTGATTATAAATTTGTTGTTTGATCTTTGATAGATCAAGGAATGCCTTTTACATGATTCTATGTTCATAATTCTTATTTTTTAATATGGTAAGTGGTAGGTATTCTTGTTGTTCATTTAATGTTGTAGAGTTGGCATTGTTAAGATTATTGTTGTTGTTGGTCCAAACTTGAATTTTGGGAGTTATATCTTGAAACTCCACTTCCAATCCTTGTTCAATATTTACATTGCTAATAGATGGTAGACATGCTATTCCCATGAATCACAATTTTACCATCCTCATATGATAAGTGAATCTCTTAGTGTATGGGAGATGCAACTACTTAAATATTAGCTAACCATGACCTTCCTAGACTCAAGTTAAAACCAAGTGTTTCCTCAACTACTAGGAAGTTGACAAATGTTGGAAACTATTCCTTGGCTATAAAGCTAAATGAGATGGAATCTCGTATTACTACCTGTGACTTGTTGCATGACTTAAGTGTAGAGGTATAGGTCTTCTGGATGTTTTCAGTTAGGATAAATTTCTTAACAATGGTAAATAGTATTACATTTTTTGTTGTTCCATCATCCACATAAACATGATATGGTACCTTATACTTGCCAACACATATGGTAATGAGAAGAGAAGCATGTAGCACTTTTGCATTGTATGGATCAATCTTCACTAAGGATTAAGAACTTAGAAGGGTGGTTGAATAAGTTTGCAAAAATAACACCTATAGCCACCAAAAACTAAATATAATTTTTATGTGCATTCCCAACTTAGGTATGTTCACACTTGGAGGGTAGAATCCTTGCATACCTATAGACTTTATTCCTTAAAAAATATGGTTTAGAGGGCACCACAACCTTTACAAGATTTGAGCTCCACTCTATAGTGTTCTGTTGCTATGAAACCCCTAAACCCCACAAGGTCCCAAGAAGCTCAAAATGTGGCTTTAAGGATCCCACAACCTTTACAAAACATGAGCTCCACATCAGAGTGTTTCATCACTATGAACAAACACATCCCTGCAAGGTCTCAACAAGCTAAATGTAGATGCCTTCTACAAGAAGCACAACAACCCCATAGGGCTAGAAAGAAAAAAGGAAAGTAAGAAAAATAGAGAGTATTTTTAACTACACTTTACAAGTTCCTTGAGGTTAAGCTCTCATAAAACAACATATAAATGATATAAAATGAAGAACAAAAGTGCTACACAAGATGTATACAATGATGATCCAATTGTGTGAATAGTGCTCTAAGATTCTCATGAATTCTTCTTTGTTTTATACTTTTTAAGCTTCCAAAAATCCCTTGGAATTTGTCCAACAACTAGATAACAACTATCTGAGATGTCTAATTTAAAGTGGAGATGCCTTATTGCCAATACTATCAATTCTAGACAGACATCTCCCTGCAAATATCTACCCTTAAATGTCCTTTCCAAGAGTTAGGCATCTATTGCCAATGTGATACATCTATCCTATAAGCACATTAAACTTTGAATCATTACTCTAACATTTTGGCATCTTGGCAATCCTTGGAACATCTTCATTTTTCTCATAGTCTCTTATGAGAGGCAAGGTACCCCTATGCTCACCCATACGAATACAAGTGTTTCACGCATGATTCAATCGAATTCCAAGGACTAAGTGCCTATGTGCCTTTTTGGAATAGGAACGGGTTGGTTGATCGTTGTCTTTCCAAACTTACTTATATGTCATGATTGTATGGTTAAGTAAGCTTGAGGCATATGATTTTTATAGCTTTTATGTTTTTTATGTCTTGCTGCTAATAAGGGAGGAGAGAGAGAGATAAATAAGTAATTAATTTAACTTAACGATTGATTAACTAGGCTTTAAACTAATCCTAACACCAGTATCCATTCTCACTTACCGTACAAATCCTGAACTAGCGCAACACTACTAGGATTACCAAATGATCATTGTTACTGGGTTACCAAGTGTTACACACATGCTCGCAGTGATCATACTATGTGTGCTAATAACATAAATGTAAAGTGCATAAAATAAAATAAAATAAATGTCGAAGAAAATAAAATAAAGGAAATGAGTAAGAAAACAAATCTCAAGTGCTGCAAGGATGAATCCAAGAACTCATCTTTATTACCATACACAAGGTGTGCTTAGGTACATAATACTCGAATAAAGATCTGTCCACACTTAGACCTCCTGCTGTGGGCACTTGGAAAATACTTTAACTACAAAATTTTTGCTACTTCACTCCTAAAAGACTTCCCTTGAAAGACCTCCTTCCAAGACTTCCTCCCAAGACTTCTTCCCTAAATTGTGCACCTGGGCACTGTATTTATAGGCTTGGGAGCAACTACTCTAATAATTAGAAAAACTGCCACTCTAATTTTAGAGAAATTACCAGTCTAATAATTAGAAATACTGCCCCTCTAATAATTAGAATAAATTGCTAGAGTAACAGCTCTCATCATACCTACATGACTGAATGAAAATTCATCCTCAAGTTCCTTACAAAATATTAGGAAGGTATGGGATTATTGACTAATTGACAACTACCAGTGGAATGGGATGACAAACTCAACATGCCCAGTGAATGGATCAAGAAGCATATTACAACATTAGTGTTCATGACCATTTTGGTGAACACTCATATATAAATGACATCCAAGCCTTTATTTGGCAGCTTGTAGAGAAATAGAGAGAAAGAAAATGAAGCGTGTTGCTGCCAATGCTAAGATTACACCTTCCGTTGTTTATTCATAGCCATGCCACCAAACTTGCTCCTTTCATAAATGCTCTAGTTATGGTCCATCCTGAGTGCTTCCTCCAAGCCTAGTCCACTATTTGTATGATTGCCATCTACACACACAACACAGTCACAAATGAACAAGGATAGATAAACCATAATGCAGTTCATACCTTGCGTCGATATGAAGTGCATTGGCTAAGTTGTGGTTATGGCAAAAACTAGTTTGGAGATTTATCACAGGTGACTACCCAAGGTGTAGGGGTTAGGTGAATAGTAAAATGGAGAAAATTAAAAAAATTGTACTAGGGCTCCCATGACTAAGAGCGAACCTTCGGTAGCTATAAGATGGAAAAATATGAGGAATAAGAAAGATGGGAAAAAATATCAACAGCAATGCCAATAAAATGGATGTCATGGGTGGGGATGAAATAAGAAATGATTGATTACAGGAAATGTTTAAGGGAAAGAAGTTAACAATTGCACCAAAAAGAAATGCCAGTGGGTCCTCCCGAAAGCAGGCTCATGCCTTTTATGCCCTAACAAACCCACAAACCAAAGAGTCCGTAGGCTTTATGAATGTCATTTGGAAGAAAGAGTTAAAAACTTACCCATGAGAATTCACCAATGAAAAAAAATGCATCAGCCCAGAACGGACTAATGATAAAATTGACAATGAGGAAAATGGGAAGAAATATGAAGAGGAAAGAATGGAATGGAATTTCAAGAACAAGGTTGTGTAAAGCCCCTTGTGTATTTTATGGTTAATGTGACTGTGTAGAACTCATCCGAAATCCAGACTCAAACAAACCACATCTAGTGACCTCACATCAACACACTTGACCAATCCATCCACTTTAAGTAATAAGAATGCTTCCACAAAGAATCCATCCTCTGAGTCTTTCCTTAGTTTGAAAAATACCCAGCCACCAATTCATTAAAAGTTTACTTAGAAAAAGAGGGATTGTACAGTTCCAAGCCAAAGGAAACCATAGAGTTGTATGGATGAGTGGATGGTGTGGATTCATTGCTTATTTTACCAAAAGAACCATACCTTCATATCATCATCATAATTCAAAGGTAAAAACCAAACATTAGCAATGAATATGATATAATTCAATCCACCATCATGAGCACTTATTAGATGATGAATAAAAGTAAATCAAATGAACAAAGAAACAGTAAAAACATGAACGATGGTGTAAAACAAAAATAAGAAAAGTTAAAAGAATTTGTAAAACAAAAAATGTGTAAAAAAATTCAAAAAGAACTAAGGGCCTAGAATGGTTAGCATAGTGGCCATCTGTCCCATGACTAAGTTGGAAAGAGGAGATTCAAAATAGTGAGCAAGGTTGTCCACCAAGAGAGGTAGCATGTGTACTAGTTATCCTAAGCTCATGGAAAGGTTTGGTTTGTTGTATGTTGACCAATAATTTCTTGTCTGGGCTCTCAGGATTGTATATTGTCATGGCCCCTGAAGGAAAAGGTGCATAAATAATCTAAGGTCCCTCCCACAATGTTTGAAATTTAGTACATTGTAGCACGTGTCGGATTCTAGTAGAGAACCTTATCTCCTGGTTGAGACTTAACTTTCCTAATCCTTAGGTCATGACATTATTTATTGAATGCCTTGTGCAACTCGTTAGATGACAAGGCAGCTAGTTGATTTTCATCTAGTAAGTTAAGGGTTACTAACTATTGTTTCTGTGCTAGATCAAGGTTAAGGTTGAGGTCACATGCCATGGATAGTATACGGAGGTAGCCAATATGTCCAAGGAATGACTCAATATCTTTGACAGTTTCTAATTGATGAGTAATTCCTTGGATAACTTTGATTTTCTTAGGGTCTACCTCTATCCCTGTGTGTGAGATTTTGTGCCCTAGTACTACGCCCTCTTAGATCATCAAATGTCTTTTCTGCTAGTTGAGCCTCAAATTGGTTTCTACACATCTTTTTAACACTTGCTCCAACCGGTCCAAGGCTTGATCAAAGTTTGCTCCATAGGTGGAGAAATCATTCATAAAGACTTCTACACCATTTCCTGTCTGTTGTTGGAAGATGCTTAGAACTAGTCATTGAAATGTTGCAGGGACATTGCACAAGCCAAACAACATCTGTTTGTATGAAAATGTTCCCGAAGGATTGGTGAATGTAGTCTTGGCTTGGTCTCCTAGGGTTATTTGTATTTGATTATATCCACTATATCCATCTAGAAAAATGTAATAGCGATGCCCTGCGATGGTGTTTAAGACTCGGTCGACAAATGGTAATGGAAAGTGATCTTTGAATGTTGCCATATATAGCAGCCTAAAATCTATGCACACCCTCCATTTGCCTCCCTTTTTAGGCACAATAATTAAGGGGTTAACCCATTCGCTATCAGCAATGGGGTATATGAACCTAGACTTGAAAATCTATTTGATTTCTTTCTTGACTACTTGCTTCAACTTTGGGTTCAAAAGCATCTGCGGTTATCTTCGAGGCTTCATGGAGGGGTTAGTGTAAATCCTATGTTGGCATATCCTAGGATCTATTTCAGTTAATTTAGGATATGACCAAGCAAAGGCTTTTGACCATCTATTAATTACCTTTATTAGTTCTTCTTTCTGTTGAGGAGCAAGCTTAGCATTGATAATTACCAATTTTTCATTTTTAAGAAATGTGTATTCCATACTGGTGGGCAATGGTTTCAACTCAAGGGGCTCCTGCTTAAATTTCTTAAGGATTTCCAACTTCCCCCAATTGACATTTTTAAGGTTAAGACTTGGAAGTTGGTGGTGGACTTACTCTAATGCATTTATGCTATCGATGTAAGCACAAGTCAAACCCTCAGTTAGTTCCATGCATATGAGTGAATTACTTTCTTGATCAGCTATCAACCATTGGGTGCCTTCCTATTATGTGGCTACGACATATAGGCATCTTTGTATGTTGATCACTTGTGCACATTGATTGCAAGTAGGCAATGTTAAACTTTGCACAAACCATGACCTCTACACACAATTACACCCTGTGTCATTGTATGTGATGCATGGAACTTTCTTCTTCTTGATCTTTCCAAATGTATTTTCCTTTGATATTTCTAGGGAAAGATCACGGATTCCTAAACGTGCATCAATGGTGCTTAGCCATGCTCTTCCCATTATGATTAGGAAGTCCCCCTACCATTGTTTACCTGAATCACTAGGAAGTTAGCTGGGTATGACCACCCACAAATAGTGGTAACAATGTCTTCCACTAGTCCCAATGGGACAATGATGGACTAGTCAGCCAACTCTAGATGGATGTTGCTCTTTTCTAATGGAGGCAGGTTCTAGGCCTTGTACATTTCTTGAGAAATAAAGTTGACACTGGAACATGAATCCAAAAGAGCCTTACATGGCACATTTCCAGTGATTTGTAAGTATATCATAGGACTCCCAGGATTAGAGAATTTCCTAGGAAGGTGGCCAACTTTGATCCAATCAGTGATGGCATGTGTTAGCATGACCGTATGCATTGAGTGTGATGGTTGAGTTGAAGGAGGCTCCAAAGTTTTGATTGATACTAAGGCATCTAAGGAATCAACTGCTTGTGATTGCAAGGGCTTGGTTGGACTGTTGGTTCTAAAGAAAGGTCTTTTCTTCATGTGGTTGTTGGAACTAACAATAGGTTGAGAGTTAACAGCCCTCATGGTGTTACGTTGCTATGGCTGGGTAGGGATTTCACCTTGCATTGCGGAAGCAAGTGGTAGTGGAGCTATTGGTGGAAGAGATGCGGCCAAATGATAAGAATGATATGCTTGCAAAATATCGCCTCTAGAAGAGGGAGTCCCATAATACTCATGGGCTTGGTAGTGAGGTTGAAGAGTGACGTGACCAATAGAGTCATGTGGGGAGATTGGCTACTACACGTAATATCCATACAAGTCAAGTTGCCAGTAAGGATACTATTGCCTTGGTGCTGGCATTCCCCATGATTTTGGATGCTGCCACTATTGATATTGCTCAATCAGTTGTGGTGGAGTTCCACTGGGATAATATGTTAAGGGTTGTTGGAACTGCCTTGCCTTTTATTTAATCGTGGGTTAAGTGCATACATCTTAGACTCCTGTAGATGTGAGATTACAATTCAACATCCCTTAGGATGGTCATATTGACATATCTCACATCCACTATCATTATCTATTTCCAAAACCACAACCTATTCAATGATGGCAACTTTGCCCTTACCCTTGCTACATGCATATTTAGCTTCTCTTTTTTTTTCATGATCACTACCTTGCTCTTTAGACTCCTCTACTATTTTAAGAACAATTTGAAATCTATTGTCTAGGAAATCCCACATTTGGTATACCTTTGCCGAAATTTCTGATGTCATCTTTTGGATAGGCAAAGTTTTCCTATTCACCATCTCTTCAAGTGGTGACTCTCCTTCATCCTCACAAAATCTTACTCCCCTCTTCTGGAGGGAAGGATCTTGATTATACTGTTCTGCACTTTCTCTCTTCTATAGCTCACCTTTGTCCTTAGCAACTTGCTCCAATAGTCTTTAAATTTGATGGGACCTAGGCTTGGGTAGTCTCCCTTGGGCATAAGTCCCAAGGGTTCTTCTCGTTTCATGCCTAAGTCCATCCATGAGATGGCACAGTTGATCCCTTTGTGAATAACCATGGCCAAGAAAATAATGTAATAGTGCATAGTATCATCCCATGGCAGCATCCAAGGGTTCATGTCCTCCTTGTTTTTAGCCTTGGATTTTCTTTCGCAAGTTAGACACTTGAGTGTACGTTTGGTACTTATCATTGAATAATTTTAACATAGTACTTCATTTATGGATAGATTCCAGTTCTAAGGACCAATACCAGCTTTCCGCTTCTTTAACTAGCATTTGCCGGAACAACTTAAGTTTTTGCCACTCGTTCTCTATGTTTTGTAAGGCACACATATCATGGAATGCTTGTAATTGATTCTAAGAATTAGTGTTGTATCCCCCCCTCAAATCATGGGATATTGTTCATATCTAATCTCTTGATCCTACTATCTTTTTGGTGCCTTGTGAGAATTCTAACAACCTTAATTATGTCTAACATACTTCAAGTAACGAGTAGGGGTTCATCGTGATCGTCTCATCCATGGCATCTATGAAGCCTACGTTGTTCCCTACTCTCCCTTCTTCTATGTCGTGACTCTCTAGAGTGCCCTCATCCCCTTTCCTGGTTGTTTCATCTATGACTTCATCCCCATGGTCTTTTTCTTTTTGACCATATCTAGATATTGAAGGAGCGGGTGAAGGAGATGATGATGGTGAAGAAGAAGGAGAACCATCACCATGATGGTGTCTGCCACCTTCTCTTCTGCGGTCTTGGCCCCTATTGCGATTGTGATTAGAATGTCCACCTTTATCATGAGTTCGTGTTCCTTTTTTGGACCCTTTGTGCCCATGGGTATCAGGACCTGGGTTATGAATAGTGGAATGAAGGTCTTGATACACAACCCCTTGGCCAAATTCAAGGGAAGCAACATTGTTGTGTGGATGACTGCCTGAGGTAGGTTCACCACCCTTATTTTCGCTTAAGACATGTGGGGCATCCTGGGACCACTTACCATTCAAAGACTTATGATGTCTCTCTTGTTGTAAGTCCCTTTGATGTTGTGCCTCTATGGGATGGTATTCTCTCAAGTCATGGTCTTTCATAATTTATTCTGCATGTAAGTGTGGCATGCCAATTCGTGTGAGAGCATGAAGAAGCATGCTCAAGATTGAACGATCAGGAGGTAACACTATGTTACCTTCTAAGTCTCACCAATGCAATTGTTCATCTTGATGGAAGATAAAGGTGAAGTCTGGTATATACTCATCAGGATGAATATATATCACTTGAACTTGTTGAGGAACTAGTAGATCAATGTCATGTGTATTACGCCGCCGATTGTTTTCTGTTTTAGACCTAGGTGGTGAGGTGCTTTTGTATGAAGAAGGAGACATACTTTTATGCTCAATATGCAATATATTCTTGTTTATTATTTTCTCAATCAACCTTAAGGGTTCATTCCAATGATGTGAATGATTTCCTAAGTTCTAATTAGCACACAACTAAGTCCCCGGCAATGGCACCAATGATGAGCGATGAGGTACCCCTACACTCAACCATACAAATACAAGCATTTCACACATGATTCAATTGAATTTCAAGGACTAAGTGCCTATGTGTCTTTGTGGAAAAAGGATAGGTTGGTTGATTATTATCTTCCCAAACTTACTTGTATGTCACAATTGTATGGTTAAGTAAGCTTGAGGCATATGATTTTTATAGCTTTTATGTTTTGTATGTCCTACTGCTAATAAGGGAGGAGAGAGAGAGATAACTAAGTAACTAATTTAACTTAACTATTGATTAACTAGGCTTTAAAATAATCCTAACAATAGTATCCGTTCTCACTTTCTGTACACATCCTAAACTAATCGTTACTGGGTTACCAAGTGTTACACACATGCTCGAAGTGATCATACAATGTGTGCTAATAAAAAAAATGTAAAGTGTATAAAATAAAATAAAATAAATGCAAAATAAAATAAAATAAAGAAAATGAATAATAAAAAAATCTCAAGTGCTACAAAGATGAATCGAAGAGCTCGTCTTTATTACTATACACAAGGTGTGCTTAGGTACACAATGCTCAAATAAAGATCCATCCACACTTAGACCTCCTGCTACGGGCACTTGGAAAATACGCTAACTACAAAAGTTTCACTACTTGACTCCTAAAAGACTTCCCTTGAAAGACTTCCTTCCAAAAATTCCTCCCAAGACTTCCTCCCTAAATTGTGTGCCTGGGCACTATATTTATAGCCTTGGAAGCAACTACTCTAATAATTAGAAAAATTGCCACTCTAATTTTAGAGAAACTGCCACTCTAATAATTAGAATAAACCACTAGAGTAACCTCTCTCATCAAACTCCTCTTGTATCCTATCTTTATCTTGTCATCCCAGCATAGCTCTCATTCTAGTTTAGCTCTTTTTCTAAAGTCTTAGATCTTCTTGTGATCTCAACATAGCTCTCATTTTGACTTAGAATTCAATCTCTATTCCAATCTAGTGTCTTAATACATTAAAGCTCTTAATTGTGCTATTGTCTCAATCTCATCATGCTCTTCGTCTATCTTTATATGTGCATGGTAATAAAAACACATTTTCCACATTCTGCATTTTCTAAATTTTTGACATACAAAAAGATCAACAATCTCCTCCTTTTTTGGTGATGTCCAAAACTTAAGAAAATGGATGAGCATAATACCATAACATCATAACATTAAATGATAAATAATAAAAGCACAAACATTTATGTGTGTGTGTGTGTGTGTGTGTGTGTATAGCAAAATATAATCTATCTTCATTAATGCATTGAACATATCACAAGCCTATGCTCAAAGATATATCATAAAAAGAGCAACATCATATGGGTGAGCATGACCAATATCGCAAAACTCTCCCCCTTTTGGATAGCACCCAAAAGGAGGAGATCATGAAAAGTACCTATCTAGACATCCTCAATAAAGGTCCATAAGATAAGTCTTCGTAACATCATATGACAATCCCTTAGAGATACAAACATTTAGCTAAGGAAGAAAACATGATAAATATCAATTAAAAAGTACACATCCTTTAGCATTGATTTTAGAGGTTGATGATGAAAAACCAAATTTCATTAAGAGCTTTTCCTTATTTTTTTACAAACAAAGTTAAAATTAATGAGACACAACTAGGCCAAGCCTTTCAATTAATGTTTAAGAGTATTTAAATTCAAATGTTGAAGTCCAAAGTTTGATCCTTGAAGATAAAATAACCTATCTCTAAACTAATAAGCCATTAGTGATAAATAATCAATATCTCCTAATTCTATAATCATCCAATATTCTTCCCCTTTTAAAAAATCAATAAAAGTGATAAGGCATAGTAGTTCTATGACAATGAGAGTAAATACATGCACATTCTGCTTTTAAGACCTAGACCAAATACTCACAAGAAAGATCAAAGAAATACAATGCTCATGATAAATATCTCAAAAGATCAAGAACAACCAAATAGATCCTTATCAAGATGATCATAAATAGATGTAAATATGTCAAGTTTTCAAACATACACCATTAAGAAAGTCATTCTAAGATAAAGATCCAAAATGTAACTTGACCAAAATAAAGCTCATACTTTAAACTTAGATACTTTACCAAGCTTAATATAAATATATCTCTTACTTGCTCATTCTCTGTTGTGGGTGTTGGAGTAGGAGATCTTGCAACTTGAGTGCCTTTTGTTGAGAGTCCCTGAAGACTCCCCCTACACCCATGATCCAAAAGATATAGCTTGTTGATAAGGTATAGGATCTCCTGCATATGTACAAATATCCTTCTCCTCTTAATGCTTCAATTGTAGGGAGAGTGGTATTCTCCCCTTGGACCTTTTAGGATCAACTTTTTCTTTTCAAAGATGTAATCTTAATTGGTCTTTTGTCATCAAAGTATGGAGACTAAGGTCTCCTATTAGTTATGTCTTTAAACAATTTCTCCTAGATAATTAGTAAGGAACCCCTTTTAAAATGAAATGACTATGTGATTAGAAGTTGATAATCCAAAAATCAGAATAGCAACTACAAATTTCAAATTTTGTAATGCATCCACTAGTTGAACATCCATTCATGGATTACTTTGCCTTTGTAGAGATGCATCTTTGAATCTCATCAACTTATGTAATAAATGTCCATTAAAATTTGTATAAGATGTCTTGAAGAAATAGTAGACATCTTGTCCAAGTGTAGAGATATTAGAGTAGACATCTTGAAATCATGTGATAGATGTCTACCTTCTAAGATAGATGTCTACTCTTAAAATGATATGTCTTAAATGCAGCTGAGACGTCTAACTATTAGAGTAGACATCTAACCTACCAAGGCCAAAAATAAATATGTTTTTTTTTTTAAGTTTTGGAACCTTTGGATACCTCCAAACAAGTTTCCGTAGGCCTTGAAACCTCCTAGATGCATCAAAATGAGTCCAAAACACCTCCAAACATGGAAAAATACCCTAGAATCATCATAAAAAAATCAACACAAGAAAAAACACATAAACAACACACATACATTGAGGATTACACAACAACTAGGTGATGTCCTCATCAAATGTCTATAAATTTGTAGTTGCATATCAAGATCCAGTTTGAAGATTTTTGAAAGAAAAGCCTCCCATTAGTAGTGTCATATGATAATGGTAGTAAATAATTCATATGCTCAAGAAATTCCTTTTTAAAATTTTGCTTTTCTCAAAAGATACATGAATTACATTAATGGTACCTATTCAAATGCTTCAATTACCATACATAAAAAAATCTTTTAAACATAATTGGACTTTATGATTTCACAAGAAAGCAACAATGCCATATCATAGCTTAATTAAGAGTATAGAACATAAGACATATATGTTTAACAACAATGAATGTTCAAAAAAGAGCTTTTGGTCCATGAATTACAATCAAGGACTTTAAACCACTTGAAACCAATACATTCTAGTTAAGAATCCAAAACATGATTTATCAATAAAAATTTTAAAACTAGCACAGACAGGTCATTATAGCATATTATAGTTCAAAAATCTGCAATATCAAGTGGAAATTTCTTTAGATTTCTAAATATTTTCAATAGCTTCCATTCAACCATAAAAATAAACTAATCTAGTCTAATCTCATCAAGTCAAGGAATAATGATTATAACTAACCATTACTTCTCTTGCTTTCTTCTTAGTATGGACATGATCAATGAAGTTTAGGATGAGGTCCCCTATCATAGAGTACCTTGCTAGCATGCATATGATCTTTTCCTTTTCTAACATCAAGATGTTTGTTTAAGGCTCTAGCTTCCTCCTCTAGCATTTTCACTTGGGCCTCCAAACCTTTCTAACATGCAAGTCATACTTTCTAGGCTTCTTTTGATAAGACCATGTAGTTTATTCATGATGCTTTAATTGTAAATACTAATTAGATTACTTATAACCATATTTTCCACAAAAATAATGCTTAGTTTTTCTCATTTGGGCTACATGTGCAAACCTAGATGTATACCTTACATTGGATGAAGTGCTTGTAGATGTTTCATTGAGGGAGTGATTTCTTAGATCTCTTCCATTATTTATGTGACATCCCTTTCCCATATGTCATGGAAAACATCAAATATAAATTATATTAAACATTTGGCATAAGATGATAATGTAGCAAATATCAAATATATGTAACATTCAACATTAAACATAAATAAAATAATAGGAAAAATTCATAAGGAAAAAGAGAAGAATGCTTTATTGATGTGAAATAGTATATCGAGATCATGCTTTGAGAGTGTTCCTTGGGGTTTTCTTCTTTCGACATCTATCCCTTAGAGAGGCAATCTAGCACTATTGCCATGGTTAGGCATATCATTAGCTAGAAGGAATGGTCAGTCCTCTTCTTATCTTGCTTCACTTGGCACCTATTAACTCTCCTTTACTAGTTTCAAGACTCCATGCTAATACGACCTCTATGCCTAGGTATAAATGTCTCAGGTCAAACCCCCAAAGGTCACCTTAAGAGACACATTTGTTATTACAACATGCCCATTTTAGGTCTTAATTACAACTCCCAATTTGGATCTTGTTACAAGAATGATAATACGTGTTATAAAGAGGCATCATCTTTGTTATGCAAAAACACCATTTGGGAACAAGGACATTACAATCTATCCCCCTTACGTTTTGTTCATCCTTGAATGAGTCCACATTCATTATCTTTTTCCAGCTCTAATGCTTCTTTTTATGATCCTATGCTCCAACAATTTGATTTCTCCTTTGAACTTGAAATTGTCTCTTGCTTATTCTGCAAACAAGACATATGTGAAAATAATACATGGTAATTTAAATATTACTTTATTAATACTTACCTCATTTTCTAAGATAATGACAAGAGGTGAATTAAAGGCCTACTAACCACCAATCACCAATCCTAACTAAAGTGCAACTCATATTTGGTTATCTAAGTGAAGGTAGGGCAAATCCTTATTCCCAACTTGTAATACCCTAGATATTTTACTTATGTAATTAAAATATAAATTAAATAATAAAGAAAATTATGAAAATCATAAATAAAAGTAAGGTTAAGATACTTCCTGATCTTGATCAACCTTAGGAATTAATGAAGGTAATTGTGTTTTGCCATAAGTGATATATGATCATATGGTCTTGTTTGGGATGGAGGGCTTGATCTTACTTCTTCTCGACTTCTTCTTTAGAAATTAACTCTAGTAACTTAGTACCTTGAAAGAATTAGGTATCATATCAAATATATTCTAGGCTCTCAATAAAGAATGTTGTGCATCCATCTTCATTAATAATAGCAGAGTAATTACTGAACTGTGGTTCTTAATGAGTACTATCCATCAACATCATCTATCCCTGAATTTTGGAATCTAATTTATCTATTGAAGATTTGAAGTAAGCAAAATATGCACTAACTAATGGAATTGCATGTCAAATTGATGGAAACATCTTCTTCAAATCAGGTTCATCTTCCAAGGATTCTTTTACACATTCATATTTTAAGAATTAATATACACTACTTCTAACTTTTGCATTGATGTCTTCACAAAGGACAATTTTGCACTAGGTTAGTATGTCTTAGAAATAACTTGTTCTTCAAATTTTCCTCTATTTGCTTAATCAAATATGTTCCTTGGCACAATCTAATCTCTAAACATGCTAATTTGGCAATTAAATGTGTGTTAACCACACATACATATCCTTCTAATAATTGGATTTTTAGTATTAATGCCAAAGCTATGTTGCTTCTTCGAAATCTTGATCGTTCTTTCATTTCCATGATTTGAAGTTCTGGAATTTCAAAAATCATATCTTCTAAACTCCATTCAAATCTTTGTACTAATTTAAACTTAGCTTTTTAAAAAAAGATCATGTAACCATCCATATTGTGATTTCTGCAATAGGCTAACCTGTATGGTTGGAAGAAAGAACTTCCACAAGAATCTTTTTGCTTATAAATATCTTTGTATCCCACCTATCCCAAGTCTAGTTAGAATTGGTATAAGAATTTCCATAGCAAGATTTCTTGTAGGCATAAGACATCAGCATCCAAATCTTGTAACTCTGCTAAGATGCATGGATACTGATAATCATGTCAATCCAAGCCCCATTGTGGATATAGCGGATGTTGTCTTTCACTGGCTAGGGTTCTTACAAACATGTTGTATGCTACAACTTTTATTCTTATTCTTGGATTCTTCTAGCACATTACTCTTTATGGGTATCATACACCTTGTTGGAACGAGATTATGACTCTTCATGTTCTATAGTATGATTTGATTACAAGAAGAATTGATATACATCTTCATAAGCATTCTAGTTCACCAAGTAACTCATAAACTAATTCTCCATCTAATCTTGTTGGTAACAACTAGCTATATTACCTAAACTCATTAACAACCTTTCTACGCCCCTTAGAACATTGACTCTAGTAGTGTAACTAATGACACACCAAGGGTTACTGATCTTAAGACTATATAAAAAGGATAAGCACTTAATCTTGAGGCCCAAAATGTTAAATGTGTTAGTCCCAACAATTAAATTGTTAGGCATGGTTAGGTAGTCTAAGTTATGGTCTTTTAAAAGACAATTTAAGATATCATCAAATTATCAGGGATCCAGGGATCCAGATGATAAATTTGACTTCACTATTGAGTTTTGAAAGTTGAAAAATGTTAGAAATAATAATTCATATGTTAGAGATGGACCTTGAATCCCCAAGTTACATTAAAAATAGAGACTCTAAGAGTCGTAATGTACCATGTTGGGCAAGGAGTGAAAACTAACTAATTTTTCATGCTCATGGTGCAAATTTGACTTCACCATTGTGTCTTAAAGGTTGAAATCTACAGTAAACCACTAAATTATGACTTTCAACATTGACGGTGTCCATACCCACAGTGTCCATAGACACCGTGGGTGACTGAAAATCACTGTGGACTTTTCAGTGATGACGGAGGCGATGGTAAAAACGCGGTAGTAAACATGGTGGAAAATTGGGAGACAGCGCAAATGGCCGATGAGGATTTTGGGGGCCAAGGTTTGTGTAGTGCACACAGGCGAGGCACGATGCTGCTTGGGAGGGTGTCGTTGCAGGGTTTCAGCAGCACTGCGGTGCATGGTGTCGGCGAATATGCTTGGACTGGATCGACTGAGCGGGGCTGTGTCGACGTCATGGGCCAGCAAGCACTGCACAAGTACGACACTAGTTGCCCAACAGGAAGCACTAGTTTGCTGCGGGCGGAGATGGCGACATGCGTGGCCGGGCAACGTGTGGGCAACGGCATCTCGGGTGACGAGCGACGTTCGATGGCGATGGGCATGGATGTGGTGGCAGACGACAGCGCAGTGGATGAAGGGCGAGGTTTTGCCGCTGAGCGTGGCCCTCAAAGGCCAGTGCGGCCTTCGCAAGGCTACGCTACGCAATGGGCAACGACGCTTAACGGATCTGCCCTGCTACTATTTTAACATTAATAATCAATTACTTATTTTTAATAACCAGCCATTTTGGTTGCGTGGCTGGCTCATGAAGGTTTAAGAGTTGGATTTGTCAATCGGAGGTCTCGACTTGGATAGTTGGGTCATTATCTCCATGTTATTAAATTCAAATATGAAATTATATATATATATATATTAAATAAACCTTAATTATTATTTAAATATATAAAATGAAGTTGCACTTTTCGGTTTCGTGACTAGCTAAACGAAGCTTTAAAAGTTATCTTTGTGAAAGATGAAGTCTTATGTTCAATTCCCAGCCCTTGATTTTTTTAAATTATTATTATTAAATAATATTAATATATTATTTAAGTTATTATTATTTTATCATGCAAATCAATAAATTCTAAATGGCCATATCTATCAAACCATAAGTTTACTTGAGATGAAATTTGTACTGTTGGATTCATCTCAAAGAATACTATGCATTGGACATGGTTTCATGGTCCAAGAACTAAGTTGAATTTTTATGATTCAAAAGGACTAAAGAGCTTATTTTATTAAAAAAAAACATTACTAGGTTAATGTTTATGTGATTTGAGGGCTCTTGATAGCATGGATTTGATTATAAATGATATGCCAATCCTTGGACATAATAATAATATTTTTACCTTATGATTTGGCAAGTATGATGTCTATCCTCTCACAATAAGATTATGTCCTAACTATCAAGAAGAAGTAAGACATCACACATTACTCACTATTAGTTTCCTTATGGGTCTCATAATAGTAACCATTATTGGTTGGGTAGGAACAAACCAATCTTATGACTAAATTAGATCCTTCAACTTGTCATCGTATAGATCTTAGGTAAGTAATGTCATGTTAGAGGGGTTGGGTGCTTAAGGGCAATAAGTCTCAACTTAGGCCATAGTTACTAACCTCCTAGGATAACTTAATGATGACCTTAATTAATTTATATTTCCAACATCACTACAAAATGGGTAAGAGTTACCTAGATTGATGTATCCTTGTCTTACCAATTTCTTTTATAATTGAATCTTGGTAAGGCATAATCAGATCTTCCCTAGTCAATGATATCCTTGAAGGAATCTTGTTGGTTGGTGAGGTCTAGATCTCTCACAGATGCTTGATCCACTATTCATGAAATTAATGGAAAGATATCCTCTGAATTACATCTTAGATATATGGTGCATCGATGGTGTTCCATGACTCTCCTTGTGTCTTGGCTCCATGGTTCATCATCAAGTTCACATTGGAATCAACTCGTGGTTTTGAAAGGTCTTTGGAGCATGGTTTAGTCTCATACCAAATGTCACATCTCATTCTTTGATGTCATGGTAAACATCAAATATACATTATATTAGACATTAGACATAAGATGATAATGTAGCAAATGTCAAATATATGTAACATTCAACCTTAAGCATAAAGAAAATAATAGGGAAAATGCATAAGGAAAAAGAGAAGAATGCTTTATGAAGTGGAATAGTGTATCTAGATCATGCTCTGAGAGTGTTCCTTAAGGTTTTCTTTCTTTAGCATCTATCCCTTAAAGGCAATTTATCACTGCCACCACAATTAGGCCTGTCATTGGCCATAAGGGATGATCAATCCTCTTCTTGTCCCACTTCACCTGACACCTATTACTCGTCTTGTCCCATGCTGATATGACCTCTATGGTTGGGCATAAATGCCTTAGGTCAAACCCAAAAGGTTACCTCAAGAGACACATCCATTATTACAACATGCCCCTTTCAAGTCTTGATTACAACTCCCCTTTTGGGTCTTGTTACAATAATGATAACAGTTATTATGAAGAGGCACCATCTTTGTTATGAAGCAACACCATTTGAGAATGGGGACATTACAATTTGGATCTCCACCTTATTCTAGCATGACTCGTAGAGTCTTCTTCTCTTATATTATCCTATCACTAATGAGCTTCAAATCTACAAGATCCTTATTAACTTGCTCATAGGAAAGGGTTAGCTTTTAATTCTTAGCCCTTAGGTTTGAGTTTTTGTTTACAAGATCTAAGCATTTCTGATTTAGTTAAGAAATTTTCAATTCTTTCTCTTTCAAGGCCTTTTTCATTGTAACACACAAATTGTGAGTGGAAATTAATTCATTACATAGTAGCTCATACCTTTCTTCAAGCATATCTTCACATTCTTTAGTTTCTTCTATAATGTTGGAGAAGGAAGCTTCATGTGCATGAGCTATGTAGATAAAATGTGAGTTTGTTGATGGATCATCAAATTCTTCCTTACTAAACTCATCATCCCAGCTGGTGTAGATATTTTTTCCTTCTTATGTTCTTGAGATTTATGATCAAATATTGAATCATTGATGGGCTCTTGACTAATCAAGCCTATGCACAATAGATGTGAGTCTTCGAGTGTATTTCTTATTTCCTCTTTGTCATCCCAATTTGTATCGATGTTACTTCTTCTCCTTTCTACACTATACTCTTTCTCTTGTAACATGTAAGTATTTGGGCATTTGGAGGTCATATGGCCTCTTCCACCACATATCTAGCATTCCATAGAAAAGGTATCAAAATTTGAATGTTTAGATTGCTTACCTCTACTCTTACCTTTGCTACCCAAAATGCCATTGATGAGTTAAATGCATTCATCTAAGAGCCTTATGAACTTAAAGTTCTCTTACATTTGTGTCTTCTAGCACATAAAGGTGACCCCATTGAACATTGACAACTTGATGTATGATCCTTCTTCCATCATTTACTCTTGAGTTTTTACACTCAAAATCGAGAGTACCAGGCTCCGATACCACTTGAGGATCAAGAACTTAGAAGGGGGATTGAATAAGTTTCCAAAAATAACACCTGCAACCACAAAAAACTAAACAAAATTTTTACATGGTTTTTCAACTTGGGTACATCTACATTGAGAGGGTAGAATCCTTGCACAACTTTGGACTTTGTTCCTTAAAAAATATGATTTATAGTGCACCACAACCTTTATAATATTTGATCTCTACTCCAAAGTGTTTTCTCACTACAAAACCACTCAACCTCACAAGGTCTCTACAAGCTCAAAATGTGATTTGAAGGATCCCATAACCTTTACAAAACATGAGATTTACATTGGAATGTTTTGTCACTATGAACACATTCAACCTTGCAAGGTCTTAATAAGCTCACTATAGATGCCTTCTCACAAGAAGCACATTAACCTTGCAAGGCTACAAAGAAAAAAGAAAATCAAGAAAAATAAGGAGAGAGTGTAACTACACTTTACAAGTTCCTTGCATTTAAGCTTTGACAAAATAACATACAAATGATATATAATGAAGAACATAAGTGCTACACAAGATGTCTACAATGATGATCCAATTGTGTGAATGACGCTCTAAATTCTCACGAATTCTACTTTGTTTTATACTCTTCGAGCTTCTGAAAATCCCTTAGAATTTGTCCAATAGCTAGATAATGGCTATCTAAGACATCTAATTTGAAGTGGAGACATCTTTCTATCAACACTATCAATTCTAGAAAGACATCTACCTATGGATGTCTACCCTTAGACATCTTTTCCTAGAGTTAGATGTCTAGTGCCAATGTGAGACATTTATCTTACAAGCACATTAAACTTTAAATCATTTCTCTGACATTTTGGCATCTTGGCAATCCCCAAAACATCTTCATTTGCCTCATATACTCCTCTTAAATCCTAGCTCTTATATTGTCATCCCAACATAGCTTTCTTTTTGGTTTAGATCTTGTTTTGAAGTCTTGAATCTTCTTGTCATTTCAACATAGCTCTCATTCTAACTCAAAATTTTCTCTTTGTTTTGATCTAATGTCTTGATACATTAAAGCTCTTGATTATGCTATTTTCCCAATCTCATCATGCTATTTGTCTACCCTTATACCTACAAGGTAGTACAAACATATTTTCCACATTTTGTATTCTCTATTTTTGACATATGAAAAGGTCAACATTCACTTCATTATCATGAAAGATAAGCATGGTTTGATGCTTGTCTTCTCTATTGGAGTTTTCTCAATAATAGAGTAATTGGACTCTTTGTTAGTAGGCATGTCTCCACTCATGGTAATACAGGTTAACATTTGAACTATCACATCTTTATGATTAGATAAATTCATGACTAGATCATATAGGTTCAATGATGTGTTCATTTGTTTTAGGAATTGTTTAACTTGTTCCATTGTCATGAGAAAATTATTTTCATTGATATGTGATTTTTCAACCCTAGTTGTTTTAATTTCCTTCATTTTTCCTAGATTTTTCAACTCAATTTTTAACATGTGTTTCTTGGACCCCTTTCTCATACATGATTTGTCATTCTCTCCTTATTGAATGGTTTTTGCAGTTTCGGTAATGAAGTTCATGGGTAGGGCTAATCTCTATGTAGGTTTCAATCGGTCAACTTACTTAGTATGTGGTGTAATGATAGATTATTTTTGTTACTATTGTAATGCTAATTCCTTGTTAATTGAAGGGAAAAATGTTGATTTATTAGCAACAATGGGTGGTCATTGGTCATGGTTTATTGCATGTTTGCTTGGTGGTGTGGATAAACCCTAATAATAAATGTTTCCTTAGTTATCAAGGGATTGATAATTCTTTTCTTAGGTCATGATGTTGTTGCCACTGAAGATGGAACATGTATAACAAAAGAATCTTTAGGGATCATAAATGATGGTATGTATGTGACAAAAGGTATTTTAGATTTTATGTTCTAGGGTTGAGTGCTAGCTCATTGTACTTTGATGACAAACAATTATCTAGGTGGACTAGATCAACTAGATGTTGTGAATGAGGCTATGATGTAAGGATCAATGTTCTGTTGCACTCATTCAACACCAACTCTCCATCATTGATAATCTTCTAGAGATCATATTTAAGGGCTAAGCAAAAATTAGTATTGTGACCAACCAGTTAATGATAATGGTGAAACCTATCAAGCTTGAAGTATTTTGGTAATTTTGGATTATCTTTGGTAACTACTATTGGGTCTCTAGCAATCTCATACGGATGATCATATCTCTTACGAGTATTCTTGGATAGTTGCTTATGTTGAATATGGTTGTCTTTAAGAAATTATTCTAGAAGCTTAGAAGGTTTCATAAACAACTTAGTATATTTATCTATCCTTGTGCTCAAAATTTGATTTTATATAATCAAAAGCATATGAGGTAGACGATTATGATGGGGTAGAAGATGTGTTATATCATGATGCTTTTTACCACTCCATTTGTTTAGTGTATTTTGTTATGGTAGCTATAGTTGCTTATGCTATCTTAGTCTTATCCTTGTCCTTCCTCATGTTTTGATTTTTGTGAACCACATAGTCTTGATCATTGCTAGCCTTGATAGCCTCTTCGATATTTTTAATTTGTAAAAAGGCTTAACTAGGTGACTAAGGTTATAAGTAGTATAGTTTTGACTTGATCAATTTGTTGACCACACCCTTGAAAATAGCTAACAAATGGAACTAAGAGATGGAATTTAGAATCTCATTAAGTATTGCATTTCATCTCTAAATATACTTTTGAACTAGTTCAAGTGATCCTTTTCTCACTTTCATAAGTTGGTCTAAAGTTGTATTTGAAGTGGTTAAAAAACTAGGTGATTAAGTCATCAAGAAAAGAGATAGAACCTCTCTATAATATGTGGTACCAATAAAGAGCTTTTCCTGATAAAGACATAGGAAAGGTATGTAACACAGTGTGGCCAGGCTTGTAACAAAAGACATTTCAAATGGAAGGTAATTAGATGTGCATTAGGATTGCTTTCACCATTATACTTGGTAAAATTAGGAATACAGATGTCTATAGGTAATGTTATTTGAGGGATGGTAGGGTTAATGGGGTCATCCTAGTAAAAGTCCATGACTTTTGCTACTTGGGTGGTACTAGCATTAAGCTTTCATAGCTTCTTAGTAATGTTCTAGATCATTTAAAAGGCTTGATTTAGGCTTTGTGGAGATCCTAAGTACACTGGTTTCTAGATGGTTTGAGGCTATGATTGTGAAATAGGTAACAATATGGATTGTAGGGGTTGTGTGGCTACTATTGTGGGAGGATTGAACATGGAAAAAGATGTTTGCTCTAGAATATGAAGAATAAAAGAAGTATCAGTTACAAATGAATTATGTAACACATGCAATATTTGTGCTTTAAATGAAGGACTAGAAAAAATCATAAAGGGTTGGAGCATGGATAATATGACTACTGAAGACTATAGCATTGAGGCAAAAGATGTTGAAGTAAACATAGAAGCAAATAAATAAGAAAGTTGAGTGGTTTGATTCACTGAGGTTACAAGAAGTGTTTGGTTTATTATTGAAATGAGGGATATAGAATTGAACATGATTACTTTGGGGATAGATTATTGTGAAAGACCCCCTAAGTGAGTATTAATCTTATAATATGAGCCAAACCCATCCTAATCCTCCTGACTCTATCCTAAACTAGCATTCTCACTTGCTACGACCTTGTTATCAACATCCACCAATTAGGCTAGCATGTACATGTATGGTTTTACCAATTCTATGTGGTCATACAGGGAAGGAATACATTCCCTTTCATTTCTGTAGATGATTTCAAATTGATGCTTAGAGTCCAATTCTTTGTAGGGAATGCCCAAACCAACTAGAATTTTAGCATAGATGAATTTTTAATAATCCTCACTAATATTAATATGTAAGGGATTTTTCCCAAGATGCCTAAGGGATTGACAATGCTCAAACATAGTTGGGTTTTTTGGGTCATAGATGCAAGTGAAGTATTGGTTGAATGTCATATTGACAATATCTAATGATAGAATGATTGGCATGAAAAGCATAAAGTATGGTAGAACTAAGAGATCAGGAAGATGTAGTAGAGGTTTCACTAACTTAAATAAGAAATTAGATCTAGTGTAAATACTATAACTATGTAAATGTGGAATAATGTGCATTACAAACATTATCGTAGTGCAAAAAATTGCAATAGTATAAACTATAACTATAATTATAACTATAACTACAAATATAAATGCAAAAATAAGAGAATAAAATAACATAACCATAAAAATAGCATATTAAATATAAAATTTTAAACATAACATTTTAATGAAAACACAGGAATTTTTGGGAGAATAGAAGTAAAGTATGAGAATTCAAGTAGCTAAAGGTTAGTAGATTTATAGGTTTTGATTACACAGGAGATTTTTATGGCTGAGAAAAAAACACTATTGTAGAAAAATAAAAGATAAAAAGATAAGGCTAAAAAAATGGTGTTGCATATCACTCAAAAATAGCTCCTATTCACTACATACACTGGTGTGAAATGATTGAAATAGGCAGAAAGAGGTTATACCTAGGTTTAAATGAAGAAAGTAAGGTAGAGGCCCTCCTTCTAACCCCAGAAAATTATACCGAGAGAAAGATTCAATGCTAGAAATTGAATTGATTTGCATGGAATAGTTTCACCTCAAGATCCATAGGCCTCAAAAAGGATCTAAAGTATCTTAGGTAGTCTTGTTGATCATCTAAAGACTTATAAGTCTATTACCAAATGAAATAAGTAAAACAAGTAATAATGGATGAGAAAATAAGTAAATGAATTATCCAATGATGGATCTATAAGAATTGTGATATAATAGTAAAAATAATAGTAAACAGATGTGGCCAACACAACTACAAAAACTATCTTAAAATGTTGTAAAATGAAATATGGGTTTAGAGGGTACAGATCAAAATGAGTTTAGAGCCTCAAATACAAGGATTCCAAAGATTTCTTTGGAACTATTGTTAGATATTTAATGCACAAGAAGGCATAGTATGTCCTACAACTATCCCAAATAATTCTAGCTCGATTGATCGACTCTTAAATGTCAACTATAATAGGTTCTTGATGCTGTCAATAATCTATGCTAGGAGGAAACGTTATGAACTCTCATATCTCTACTCTGCTCTAAAAGTCTCTAGTTTAGAGAAGTTTCATATAATCCAAAAGTCTTTAAAATGATGTCATTTCTCGATTTTATTGACCATAATTTATTTTTTCTATGTTCACATGGTTTAGGCAAGTTCCCTAGGCATTTACATAGTGTTTTGACATTTTACATTGGCCAAAATTGCAATGTTTTTCACTACAACGTTTTTGAGCAATGCACTAGGAATACTAGTGTTTTTGACAATTTGAATACTAATTATGCTACTTTAGCATAATTCATAGGATTTTTCATGTCTCATACCATGAATTACACTTTACAAAGTGAGAATGCTTCAATATTTTCAAGAACATAGGGCTAGAAGCTCAATTTTTGAAAGGAAATCAAGGCATTTATTTTTGCTCTTGAATCCTATCAAAATTACTTGAAAAAAGTTTGGTCATAAGGCTTTCCTATTCATAACATGAATTTTCTTTGAGGTATTTTAGGTTTTATCTAGCATAATGCTCTCCAACCTAAGGCTTAGGAAGAAGGGTGTTACAATACTTGTCAATGCTTAACACGTCTCTTGCATCCCAATCCTATCAATCATAATCACCTATCTAGCTCAACTAGCAAGATAAGTTTGCATGTATATAGAAATTAGCATAAGCATGATATATCGTAACTAAGTCATGTGATAATATAATGTAATATAATATCTATCTATCCATGCCCCATGAGCTAAAATGCTACTAATTGTACATGCATGTAAGCCTAACACAATAGTATTGAATACTATAATGAGGAGTTATACTCTGCCTAGCTTAAGAATCTTCCTCTTAGAAGATCACTGAATACCTAGCTCGCATATCTACCCCAATCTTTCAAGTGGATTCTTGGAGACCATTTCTATCCCATAGTACCTTCATCATAGCTGATGAGCCATGATATCGGGGCCGCGATATCACGTCCATGATATTGAGTCTGCTATATCATAGCCTACCAAGTGATATTAGACATTCAATGTTGGACCCTGTCGCATTGCCTATAAATAAGAGGCCAATGCACTTGGCTTTGGCATTATTCAATTAGTTTTTAGTCCCTTACCCAAACTCTTGCATTTTTCCCTTCTTAGAGTTAGAATTATTTCTGAGTGCCCATAGTAGGAGTCATAAAGTGAATGGATCTTTATTCGAGCATTGTGTACCTAAGCACACCTTATGTCCAAAAATAAAGATGAACTTTGTGATAAACTTTGTAGCATTCAGAATAGCTTATTTCTTACTCTGAATGTTATTTACAATTCCTTAATGGTTTCATTAGTTAATTAATGTTTCTTTTATTGGTTCATTAATTCTCACAAGTAAGCACACTCAGTATGACCACTTCGAGCATATGTGGAACACTTGGTAACCTAGTAACAACTAGCATTTGGTAATCCCAGTAGTATTACACAGGTTTAGGATGAGTACGGAGAGTGGGAATGGACACTGGTGTTAGAACTAGTTAGGACCTAGCTGATTAGTTTAATTAAGTTAGTTACTTAATTATTTCATTTCTTCCTTTTTAGCACTAGAACATAAAAGATAAAAAAGCATTAAAAAATCATATACCTCAAGTTTACTTAACCATACAATCGTTCCATACAAGTAAGCGTGGGAAGATAATGATCACCTAACCCATCCTTGTTCTGTGAAGGCGCATAAGCACTTAGTCCTAGGAGTTTGACCATATCGTGTGTAACGCTCGTATTCGTATGGTTGAGCGTAGGGGTACCTCACCGCTCATCATTGGCACCATTGCCGAGGACTTTGTTGTTTGTGAGCTAATTAGAACTTAGGAATCTTCCCATCATTGGAATGAACCCTTAGGATTAGTTCAAAAAAAAGAAAAAGAAAGAAAGAGAATATAATAATATATTGCACACTAGATAATTAATCATGTCTCGTTCTTCCTATGAAAGTGATTCACTACCTAGGTCTGACACAATGAATAGTCGGAGGCATAGTACACATGATGATCCACCGGTACCCCAACAGTTTCACTTGGTATAAGCTCATCCCAATGAGTATGTACTAGATTTTACCTTTATCCTCCACTAGGATGAACAATTGCATTGGCACGATTTAGACGGTAACATAGTGTTACCTCCCAATCACTCAATCCCAAGCATTCTTCTTCATGCTCTTACACGAATTGGTATGCAACACTTACAGATGGAATACATTATGCATGAGCAAGATTCAAGGGATTATCAACCTACAAAGGCACAACATCATTGGGACCTACAACAGGAAAGACATTATAAATCTATGAAGGGAAAGTGGTCTCAAGATGTTCTGTATGTCCTAAGTGATAATGAGGATGGTGAACCTACCTCAGGAGGTTTTCCACAAAAGGATGTTCCTCCCGTTGACTTCAGTCAAGGGATTGTATATCAAAACTTTCACTCAACCATCCATAACCCATGTTCTGATACCAACAGACAAAAAGGGTCCAAAAAGGGAACATAAACGCATGATAAAGATGGACATTCTGATCATAACCATGACCGAGGTCATGACCACTGAAGAGAGGGTAGTAGGCACCGTCATGGTGACAGTCCTCCCTCCTCTTTACCTTCATCATCTCCTTCCCCCTCTCCTTTAGGATTCAAATGTAGTTGCAAAGGAAAAGACCATGAGGATAAGGGTTGGCAAAATAGAGGAAATAGACAAAACAGTCGAGAAAGGGGACAAGGGAATTCTAGAGAAACATAGCATGAACAAAGGAAGAGTAGGGAATAGTGTAGGAACCATAGACACCATAGATAATACAATCACAATGAACCCCTACTTGCTAACTGAAGTATGCTAGATATAACTAAGGTCGTTAAGATTCCAACAAGGCACCGAAAGGACAGTGTATTAAAATATTAGACATGAAAAATACCCATGATTTAAAGGGGGATAAAACGCTAATCCTCAAAATCATCTATAGGCGTTCTATGATGCATGTGCCTTGTAAAATATAGAAAACGAATGGCAAAAACTCAAGTTGTTTCCATAGGCACTGGTCAAAGAAGTGGAAAGCTAGTACCGTTCCTTAGAACTGGAATCCATTCATCGATGGAGTACCATGTTAGAACTATTCAATGATAAGTATCAGACGTACTCACGAGTGTCCAACCTGTGAAAGCAAATCCAAGGATGGAAACAAGAAGGACACTAACCCTTGGATGTTACCATGGGCTGATATTATGCATTGTTACATCATTGCCCTAGCCATGGCTACTCGTAGAGTGAACAACTACGTCATCTTGTAGATGGGCTTAGGTATGAAACACGAAGAACCCTTGGGACTTATGCCCAAGGAAGACTATTTGAGCTTAGAGCCCATCAAATACAAAGATTGTTGGAGCAAGTTACCAAAGACAAAAGTGAGTTCAGGAAAAGAGAGAGTGCAAAAGAATATAATAGAGATCCTTCCCTCCAAAGGAAGGAATTTAGATTTTGTGAGGATGAAGAAGAGTCACCACTTGAAGAGATGGTGAATAGGAAAAATTTGCCCATTCAAAAATTTGTATCAAAAGTATCAGCAAAGTTAGACCAAATGTGGGACTCCCTAGATAATAAATTCCAAATTTTTCTCAAAATAGTAAAGGAGTCTAGAGAGCAAGGTAGTGATCAAGAAAGGATAAAAGAGAAAGAAGCTGAATATGCATGTAACAAAGGTAAGCGCAAAGTAGCCATCATTGAAGAGGTTTTGGATTTAGATACAGACAATGATGGTGGATGTGAGATATGCCAATATGACCATCCTAAAGGATGTTGCCCTGTAATCTTACATCTGCAGGATTCTGGAGTGTATGCACTCAACCCACGATTGAATAGAAGGCAAAAACCCCGAGGATTACCTTATCCTTAAGGTAATCCAAGACAGTTCCATCAACCCTTGACATATTATCTAAGTGGAACTCCACCACAATCAAATGAGTAGTATGAATAATGGTAGCACCCACAATCATGGGGAATGCCACCACCACGTTAATAGTACCCTTACCGTCAGCCTGACCCATATGGATACTACATGCTGTAGCAAATCTCTCCACGTGACTCCACTAGTCATGTCACTCCCCAACCTCACTACCAAGCCCATGAGTACTATAGAACTTCTTCTCCTATGGATGATGTTCCAAAAACATACTATCCTTCTCATCCAACTGCATCTCTTCCACCCTTAGCTCCATTACCACCTACTCCAACTATGTAGACTGAGCTCCCTGCCCAATCGTAGCAATGTAATGCTACAAGGGCTATCAACCCTCAATCTACTATTGGTTCAAAAAACTACACAAAGAAGAGACCATTCTTTAGAACCAAAAATCCAACTAAGTCCTTATAACCACAAGCGGCTAATCCTCCAAATGCCTCACCATCATTCGAATCTTTAGAGCTTTCTTCAAACCAAAGACTACACTTAACACACATGGTCATGTTGACTCATGCCATTATCGATTGGATTAAAGCTGGCCATCTTCCTAGGAAATTCTCTAATCCTAGAAGTCCTCTTATATATTTACAAATTGCTGGGAATGAGCCTTGTAAAGCTCTTTTGGATTCAGGTTTGAGTATCAACTTAATCTCTCAAGAAATGTACAAAGCCTGGAACTTACCACCACTAAAAAAGAGTAACATACATTTAGAGTTGGCCAACTAGTCCATCACTATCCCATTAGGACTAGTGGAGGAAATTGTCACCACTATTTGTGGGTGATCATATCTAGTCGATTTCCTAGTGATTCAAGTCAACAACTATAAGGGGGACTTTCCAATCATAATGGGAAGAGCATGGCTAAGAAAAATTGACATGTGCCTAGGAATAAGTGATCTTTCCTTAAAAATATCAAAGGAAAATATGTTCAAAAAGATTAAGAAGAAGAAAGTTTCATGCATCGCATGTAGTGACACAGGGTGTAATTGTGTGTGGAAGGCCTGGTTTGTACAATGCTTAACATTGCCTACATGCAACCAGTGTAAAAAAATAACTAACATACAAAAATGTTTGTATGTAGTAGCAAAAAGATAGGAAGGCATTTAGTGGCTGATAGCTAACCAAGAGAGCAACTCAACTATATGCATGGAAGCAACTGAGAGCTTGACTTGCACGTACATCAATAACATAGATACATTAGAGCAAGTCCATCGCCAACTTCCAAGTCTTGACATCAAAAATATTAACTGGGAAAAGTTGGAAATCCCTGATAAGTTCAAGTAAGATCATCTTGAGTTAAAACTATTGCCCATCGATATGGAATACACATTTCTCAAGAATGGAAAATTGGTAANACCCATCGATATGGAATACACATTTCTCAAGAATGGAAAATTGGTAATTATTAATGCTAAGCTTGCTCCTCAACAAAAAGAAAGATTGTTGAAAATGGTAAATAATTAGTTAGAATCCTTCGCTTGGTCATATCCCAAATTAATCAAAATAGATCTTAGGATATGCTAACACAAAATTTACATTGACCCCTTTGTGAAGCCTTAACGACAACCACAAAGGCAATTGAACCCAAAGCTGAAGCAAGTGATTAAAGAAGAAATTGAGCAACTTCTAAAAGCTAGGTTCATCTATCCCATTGCTAATAGCAAATGGGTTAGTCCCTTAGTTATTATACCTAAGAAGGGAGGTAAATGGAGGGTGTGTATAGACTTTAGGCTACTAAACATGGCAACATTTAAAGATCATTTTCCATTTCCATTTGTCGACCAAGTCTTAGATACCATTGCAGGGCATTGCTACTATATTTTTCTAGATGGTTACAATGGGTATAATCAAATTCAAATAGCATCAAAATACTAAGCCAAGGCTACATTCACAAGTTCCTGGGGGACATTTGCATATAGATAGATGTTGTTTGGCTTATGCAATGCTCTGACAACATTTCAACGTTTGGTTCTAAGCATATTTTAGTAGCACATAAGAAATGGTGTGGAGGTCTTTATGGATGATATCTCCACTTATGGAGTGGACTTCAATCAATCATTGGACCGACTAGAGCAAGTACTGAAATGATGTGTAGAAACCAACTTAAGGCTCAATTGGCAAAAAATCCATTTAATGGTCCAAGAAGGCATTGTATTGGGGCATAAGATTTCACAAATAGGGATAGAGGTAGATCCTAAAAAGATCAAAGTCATCCAAGGAATCACTTGTCAAACTGAAACTATAAAATATATTTGATCATTCCTTGGACACACTAGCTATTATAGATGCTTCATTGAGAACTTCTCAAAGATTGCAAAACCATTAGTAGAACTAACGAAGAAAGACACACCCTTTGAATGGACCAGGAAATGCAAGCTATCTATCCAAACTTTAAAACAGAAGTTTGTAGAAACACCCATTCTACAAGCTCCTAATTGGTCCAAGTCATTCCATATAATGACTGATGCATCCAACTTTGCTTTAGGAGCTGTACTTACACAATGAGATGACCAAAAACATCCTTATTACATCCACTGTCCAAGTCAAAGTATTGCTGGTACACAACTCAACTACACCACAACAAAAAAAGAGTTAATGGTTGTGGTGTTTGTACTAGAAAAATTTAGACACTATGTATTAGGCTATAAGATATTTGTACATATTGATCATAGTGCAATACGATTCCTAATGAATAAACCAATGGTGAGCCCTTGCATCATACGATGGCTTGTGATCTTACAAGAGTTCAATCTGATGATGATCAATCATAAAGGCACTAAGAATATTGCTGTTGATCATTTATCTTGGTTGCATTAGGACAAAAAAGAGGATGAATATCCAATTTTTGACCATTTCCCTTATGAACTCCTCTTTGTAGGTGTGATAAGCAATCAATTACCCACCAATATAACTTGGTATAGTAGCATTCTCACTTATCTACTTACACAAGAAGCACCACAAGAGCTAGATGTAAAAAAGAAATAATAGTTTCTACACCAAGCCAACTATTTCATGGAAATCAACGGGCACCTTTATAAGGTATGTTCCGATGGCTTGGTTTGATGGGGTGTTCCCGATGTAGATCAATTACGAGTCCTCCAAGATGCTCATGAGGGCCCTTGTGGGGGTCATTACGTGAGGAGACGAACAACCATTAAAATCTTGCTGGTAGGATATTATTGGCCTACATTGTTCTAGGATGCTCATCATTTTGTCCAATCTTGTGAGTGCAACCAACATGATGGGGGAATGACTACTAGAATGGAGGGTCCACAACAATGGATTCAATCCTTAGAACCCTTCGACATATGGGGAATTAATTTTATGGGGTCCATTCCACCAATGTCCAATGGAAAAGCCTACATAGTTGTTGCTATTGACTATCTTACAAAGTGGGCAGAAGTAGCTACTGTTATGAATTATACATCATCTACTGCTGCATGATTTTTTCAATAACAAATCATAAATAGGTTTGGTATGCCTCGTGCACTTATTTTAGACAATGGCACATATTTTACTAGTGTGACTTTTTAGAAGTTGATGTAATGCTTAGGCATTGAACACAAGCTAACTACACCATATCATCCTTAAGTGAATGGTCAAGCCAAAGTTATCAATAGGGAGATTACGAAAATATTGACACAAACCATTAGCAAATATAGGTGAGATTGAAGCACCAAACTGAACAATGCTCTTTGGGCATATGACTCCACATGGAAACTCCCTATAGGCTACTCTCCTTATGAGTTAGTGTAGGAAAAACTTCCAATGCTTCCTATTTAGGCTAAGCTCCGTACACTATCCACAACATATGACCTCAACCTTGACCTTAATCTAGCAGAAAAAGAATGGTTAATGAATCTTAACTTACTAGATGAAAACCAATTAGCTACCTTGTCATATAACAAATTGCATAGGGCCTTTAATAAACAATGTCATGATCTGAAAATTAGAAAAGTTAAATGCCAACTAGGAGATAAGGTTATATGTTAGAACCCCACACATGTGCCACAATGCACTAAATTTCAAACGTTGTGGGAGGGACCTTGTATCATTCATGAAACTTTTCCTTCAGGGGCCATGATGATCTATAAACTTGAAAGCCTAGGGAAAAAATTATTAGTCAACATCCAGCAAACCAAACCTTTTCATGAGCTTAAAATAGCCAGTACTAATACTACCTCTATTGGTCAACAACCCTGCTCCTTATTTCGTATCTTCTCCTTCCAACTCAGTCGTGGGGGAGATGGCCACCAATGCTCACCATTCTAAAAGCCCTTAGTTCCTTTTGTATTTTTTTTTTTACACATTTTTCATCTTTACTTATTTTTATTTTACACCATCACTAACATTTTTACTATTTCTTTGTTTGATTTATTCTTACTCATCACATAATAAGTGCTCACAATGGTGGGTTGGATTATAATGGTGTTGATTGCTGATGTTTGGTTTTCTTTTTTACCTTTGACTTTCAATGTCGAAGCTAAGATATGATTTCTTTTGATAAAATAGGTAATGAGTCCACATCACCCATTTATCCATATAAATCTATGGTCTTCTTTGTTTTGCAAATGTATTGTCCCTTTTTCTAAGTAAACCTATTAATGAATTGGTGGCTTAGTACTCTTCGAATCAAGGAAAGATTCAAATGGAAGGAAAGGGTGTGACCTCAAGGAGATTCAACGCATTTGTGCTTACTATTCTCTTCGACACTTGGATGTTTTTCATAAAGTCTTCTTCCATTTCTCTATCAACCAATATATCAGGAAGTTGTTCAAATCAAATAAGTCTTTACATGGTGTGGTTCTCATAAAAAAAACTGGTGGGAATTCAAAGCATACCCCTTAGACATAATAAATAAACATGGGCTACAAGCACTGGTTATGGCACTGGAAAGACATGTTACCCATGCCTAAAGGTTTCCTCTAACTAAGGCCCTTTCTTGCTTCCTATTCTTCTAATCTTTTTCTTGTTGGAATGGTAGTTGCTTTGTAGAAGCATTCTTGCTACCTTAGAACAATGGCTTGGTCAAGTGTGTTGATGTGAGGTTACTAGATGTGGTTAGTTTGAATCTGGATTTGGGCAGAATTTTATTAAGTCACTTTAACCACACACCACACAAGGGACTTTACAAAACCTTAATTTTGGGACTCCATCCCATTCTCTCCCCTCTTTTCGTATTGCTTTCCATATTCTGCCTCATTGCCAGTTTTATGATTAGTCTATATCTTGGTTAATGCATTGTCATTCTTCGGTAAACTCTTGTGGGTAAGTTCTTAAACATTATTTCCATATGTTATTCCTAGAGCCTACAAACTATTTGGTTTGCAGGTTTGTTAGGGCATAAAAGGAATGAGCCTACTTTGGGGAGGACCCACTGGCATTCCTTTATGGTGTAATTGTTAAGTTCTTTCCCTTACAACATTCTTGCAATCCATCATTTCCATTACACCCCATCCATGACATCTAATTTTATTTTACCGGCTTAACCGTTGTTACTTCTCTCATCCTCCTAGTTCTTTCAAGTTTTCCATCTTATTGCTACCAGAGGTTCGCTCTTAGTTGTGGGGGCCCTGGCACAAATTTTTCCATTCCATTACTTACCTCACCCCTACACCTTGAATAGTCACCAGTTACAAACCTCTAACCTAGTATCTACCATGCCCACAACCTAGCCAATGTGCTTTATATTGAGGGAAGGTATCAATCACATTATATCCTATCTATCCTTGCTAATTTGTGATTGTGTTGTGAGTGTAGATGAAAATCATAGGAACAATGGACTGGGATAGAAGGAAGCACTCAAGATGGACTGGAGCTGGAGCGTTTACGCAAGGAACAAGTTGGTCATGTGGCTATGGATAAACAACAAAGTGCATAGTTTCAACATCAGCAACAATGTGCCTCATTTTCTTTTCTCCCTCTCTTTCTCTTCAAGTTGTCGAATGAGGGTTTGGATGTCATTTATGTACAATGTTCACCACCATGGGCATGAATACCAATGTTATAATATGTTTGTCGATGTGTTCACTAGGCACTTTGAGTCTGTCATTCCCTGTCATCGTCAGTTTTCATTCATTCAATAACTCCATACCTTTCCAATATTTTGTAAGGAACTTGAGGACAAGTTTTCATTCAGTCATGGGGGTATGATGAGCCACGATATCAGGGCTACGATATTGCATCCGTGATATCAAGTCTACGATATCGGAGCCTGCTAAGCAATATCAAACATTTGATGTCAAAACCTATCTTGTTACTTATAAATAAGAGGCAGGCACACTTGGTTTTGGCATTAGTCAATTAGTTCTTAGTCCCTTACCCAAACTCTTGCATTTTTTCCTTCTCAGAGTTAGAATTATTTCTGAGTGCCCGCAGTAGGAGTCATAAAGTGAACAGATCTTTATTCGAGCATTGTGTACCTGAGCACACCTTTTGTCTAGAAATAAAGATGAACTTTGTGATAAACCTTGTAGCATTCAGAATAGCTTATTTCTTACCCTTAATGTTATTTATAGTTCCTTAATACTTTCATTAGTTAATTAATGTTTCTTTTATTGGTTCATTAATTCTCGCAAGTAAGCACACTCAATATGACCACTTCGAGCATACATGGAACACTTAGCAACCCAGTAACGACTAGCATTTGGTAATCCCAGTAGTGTTACATTGGTTTAGGATGTGTGTAGAGAGTAGGAACGGACGCTGGTGTTAGGACTAGTTAGGACCTAGTTGATTAGTTAAATTAAATTAGTTACTTAATTATTTCATTTCTCCCTTTTTAGCACTAGGACATAAAACATAAAAAAGAATAAAAAAATAATATACCTCCAGTTTACTTAACCATACAATCATTTCATACAAGTAAGCTTGGGAAGACAACGATTGCTAACCCATCCTTGTTCTGTGAAGGCGCATAAGCACTTAGTCCTTGGAGTTAGACCGAATCATGCGTAACACTTGTATTCATATGGTTGAGCATAGGGATAGCTCACCACTCATCAATAGGCAATGATATATTCTACAACTATTTGAGAATCTCATTAATGATCTATGTAAATAGCTCAACATAGGTAACATCATGTATGATTTGTTGTTGTCTTCTCATTTGGACTAGTGGTAGCTTTATCATGTATGATTTAGTTAAAATGATGCATATGATTATTGATGTTGTTGGGGTCTTAAACTAATTGAATAATAATATAGAAATTAATTATCTAATCTAATTAATAATAAAATTAAATCTAAAACTATCTTAAGGGAAATGAGTGTTCATTTCAAACTTACCGTACACATCCTAAACTCACATACTCACTACTAGGATTACCAAGTATTATGCTACTGGGTGAACTAAGCAATAATGTTGTTGGGATTACCAAGTGAATATATGTTTATGCTCAAAACTAGTCATGCTCATTCCATCGATTGATTAACATGAATGGAAATGTAAATAGTAACTAAATACATAGAAAGTAAATTGTATTGAAAGTAAATCTATTCTAAGTCAAAGTGTTACATTGAATATGAATCAATATCAATCTTATTACCATTCATGGGACGTATTTAGGTATAATGCCACTTGAATAAGATGTTGTACAATTAACCCAAGTCAATGTTGTCGTCACTCACTGACTATTTGCTAAAATTATAGAATAAAGCTACAAGATTTTGACTATAATATTTACCAAATAGTATCAAATATGTAGTGGGCACTCGCATATTTATAGGCAAATATAGACACTATATCAATGGGGATTTGTTAACTAATTTGGCTATGTTGATGGGGATTCATCAATGGGGATTCATTAACTCATTTGGATGCATCAATGTAGCTAAGTTATAGTAGATAAAATATATCATCTATGATATAAAAAATATGATGTAGCATCTATGATGTAATAGCCAACTAAGACACATCAAAAGGGATGCTACAATGCAAATGTGATGTAGCATATATGATATCTCAATCAATTGATATAGTTGACAAAATGATGTTTCATCATATCTTCACAAAGAAGCTACCCAACATATGAGGTTTGATCATGTCCCCATGATTGAACAAAAACTCATCCTCAAGTTATATATCAATCGACAAAGTTCCACTATAAAAAGTATGCTATGATGAAGACTAGATGAACATCCATTACAAAACTTGAGTCCTACATTACAAAATTTTATTTGATTTGATGCATTATAACATTTTTTCTCAATTCCTTTTTTCATGTTTTCCATGATATCCTTGAAAATATGATGTTGGTTTAGAGTCATGATTAAATATATTCTTGCAAGTAGGTCCTCCCCAAAGCACAAATAAGAAGAAATGGAAAACATAAAAATAATTGAAAAATTTTAAAGAAATAGGAAAATGAAAAAATTGTTAAATAAAAAGTGAAAATGCACTCATCGGTTTTGATTTAAGATGGGACATCTCCCCCATGATTAAACTCATGGATGAGCATTCAAAGAATGGACTGCACATTCCCTTAATTATGCACCATAAGTTTTCCATTTATCATCTTTAGTGATTTGGGTTTTTACTGGTTAGCACATTTAACATTGATGATAATTAGGATTCAATCATTTGGAGACATATATTTAGCTAAACTCAAAGGTATTTTCTTTTTAGAGGATCTAGATATGTTTCCTTTTTGATTTTCTATTTTAGTTCTTATGTCTTCTTGATTAACATTTTCCTTTTGTGTATAGTCAGTGTGTAAAATGTCCTTATCTAAGTTCTCTACTTGGTTCATTTTCTTATGACAAGAATAAATAAGTGATTTGGATGTTTCTATGCATCCTTTGAATGATTTAGTATTCTTCTTTTCTAACCACTAGTTATCTTTTGGTTTAGTGACTATTATGTAGACATAGGTTTGCACACACACTTATTTCTCAAGTTTTTTGTGGATTACTATAGGGATCATTTTAACACTTTAAAATTTCATCTTACAATTTCACCCTTTATTATTGATGAGTGGCGAGGTACCCCTACACTCAACCATACGAAACGAGCGTCGCACGCGCGATCCGGTCGAACTCCGCAGATGGACTAGTTGTGGCACCTAGATAGTTAGCCTTAGGTCGCAGTTCGTTGTCTTCCCATCTAGACTAGTTTTTCATATGTCACTTATGGTTTTGTCTAGATGAGGTGTATGATGTGTTCTAATTCTAACGCTACTCCTGATGGCA
>MNCI01031743.1:439256-462242 GCA_015680685.1 Gnetum montanum
GCGTCTCATCAATTATTATTAGTAATGCATAAATTTTTTTGTCTCTCCATAGTGATAGGTTCATCTTTTATGTTTTGTGTTGGAGGAATAATAGTTGTTGACTTTTATGTAGGATGAGGAGACATATTTTTATGAGGAAGGAGGTTACATCAAATTTTCCTTGTGCTAATTTTTATGAGCTAATAGGTATACTATATTTATTTGCATATGTGGGAACTATCCTAAAGAAAGGACATTTTCAAGACTTTTGTTCACAACACAAGTTGCATTCTTTTGCTAAGATTGGGGTATCAATTCTTTGTGCCTTATTAGTTATGGCATATGTTGGAGGAAAGTATGAGAGTAGTAAGTATATGATGAATAATAATAGGCATGGGATGGTGATCGATATGAGATGTTGCAGGTTGATCATATTCAAGAGAGTAGTAGTAGTAAGTTTAGGCACGGGATGTAGAGCCATTTGGAGAAACAAGTTATTCAACATAGTATCCATAAGGGTCTAGCTGACAATGGGGGAATTACTGGTATATTGATGGAATCCCCCATGATTGTGGGTTTTTCTACTATTATCAATAGTAGTCTTAAGGTTGATAAGAAGTCCCATTAGAATAGTACTATTGGTTGTAGGATTGTCTATAATTACCTTGTGGGTAAGGTAATATCCTAGGTGATGAGTCATGGTTTGGTTAGCCCCGATATCGAATATTTGATGTTAAAGCCTCAATATCAGATACTCAATATCGAAGCCCAAGGAGCGATATTGTATATCTGATATCATCTCTTCCATGCTAGCCTATAAAGACAACACTTGGATGCATGGTTGGGATATAGTTTAGTTTTAGTTTTTAGTTAGGTTCTTCATAGATTATTGATTTTTAGTCCTATTATTTCCTAGTGTATGCTTGTAGTGTGATGTTTATGATTGTATGACATTCTTATTCCAATGTAACATACTTGGACACATTACATGACCGGAAATAAAGATCGAGATTGCTTCCATTATTGCAGCATCCACTTAGCTTATTATTGCTTTTAATTGTTTAATAGTTTAATATATTCCTATTTTCCTTAGCTAATTTTTTCAATTACTACTCTTTACAATTCCCTTCATTAAGTAGAATGAGTATAGCTAATCATGAGTGCTTAAGTATAATTACTTGATAACCCAATAGTGTATTGTTTGGCAAGCCTAGTGACGTACACTTGGGAAACCTAGCGATAGTTATATAATGTCCAAGCCATGTGAGGACGATTAGGAATGGATACTCATCACACATAGGCTAGTTCCTCATTTTTCTCTTCCCCTTCAACATCTAGTTCTAATGAAGATGAACATAGATATGGAGATAAGGCTCCACTAAAGGATTAGAATAGAAACAAAAATCAAACCCACAGGAACACTCAAGGTCATCAACATGAACATAGGAAAAATTGTCACCATCAACTGAATAGGAATTTTCCTCACAACATGACCAATGAATATGAACCCTCATTGGCCACTAAAATCATAATGCAAATCATAGAGATAGTTAAGATATCCCACAGGAATCGCAAAGAGAGTCACCTACCCAAGCTTGATATGAATAATATTCCTAAATTTGCAGGAGGCTATGATTCAGATCCTCAACATCATTTATAAGCCTTTCATGATGCCTATGCTTTCTACAACATTGAAAGTGAATGGCAAAATCTTAAGCTCTTTCCTATAACACTAATTAATAAAGCAGAAGTGTGGTATAGATCATTAAAACCAAATTCAATTCAATGGTGGTCCATAATGTTGGAACTCTTCAACAAGAAATAACAAACCTATGTGAGGATGTCCAGCATACGGAATTAGATCCAAGGATGGAGACAATAACAATTTGAACCCTTGGACATGGCCTTAGATAGATATTATTTTCTATTGAATAGATGCCTAGGCTATGATTTATCTAAGGAAAGGCAACTTTTCCACATCATAGATGGGCTTTGTAATGAAATAAGGGAGACCCTTGGGATGTATGCCCCAGGTTAATTATATCAATTATGAACTCATCAGCTTCGAGAGATAATTGAGTGCATGGCTAAAGAAGAAGGAGAGATATGCAAATGGGAGAATGTCAAGAAATATCATAGGGACCCAACTCTTCAAAAGAAGCAGGTCCATGTGTATGGTAAGGAGAAAGAAATCACTCTCAACAAGGTGATTTTGCAACAAACCTTGTCTATCAATGAACTTAAAGTAAAATTTAATAGGATGTCAGAATGGGTATATGAAAAATTTACAACTATGGTAAAAACTATCAAGAAGAAGATCATGCAAAACAAACTAGGCGATCACAATAACCAAAGGAGGCAAAACCAAGAAATAGCTAGGAATGCTTTTCAAAAAATAGGAAAAATGGTTGAAGAAAGTGATGTGATAGGCTCAACCACAAATAAAGATAATGGATGTGACATCTGCATATATGACCATCTGAAGTGCCATTCTCTAGTCTTGTTGCATCTACATGAGTATTCAGCAGGTGCCTTAAATCCAAAGTTTGTACAGAAGCACATGCCCAAGAAATTTCATTTTCCACATGGTAATGTAATCCAGTTCCACAACCAATCATACTATCATAGGGGGACTTATTACTAGCCTCAACACTATCATCAACCATAGTCACAACACCCACAATCATTGAGGGGATTGCCACCAAACTAGCCCTATCCTTTTTATTAGCCAAAACTACATGAATATTATGTTCAACACCTTTTTTTCCAACTAGTTCTATGTCCTCTACTTTAAATTTCCACTATCACTCTCCCAAGTACCATCAATCCACGACATCTCTTGAAGGACCACCACCTTGCACCTCTTAGCATCCATCCTATCCTCAATATCCTCATACTTCACCTTCTCATGTGCCACTGCCAACAACATAGGAAGGTTTAGCAACCACAACATCAACAAATGAATGCCACTTGTGCTACAAATGTGCATAGAAATGTTGATGCCAGTAGGTTCCCAATGCAAATGCAAAAACATCCATTCTTTAGGAAAGGTTGTAGGTAAAAGCAAAATGCTAGTGGACCGACCATATTGTCTGAACCAGCACAATGCCAGTCTAGTGCAACGACTCCATTTTCACCATCACCATATTCTAATCTTACACAAAGGCTACCATCCATTGTTACTCCAATCCCAAACCCAAGCAATGAATCTAATAGTGTGGGAAGACAAATGAATCCATGAAAACATATCATAATCAAGGGTGTGATTGTGGGCTAGACATTCACAATGTTAACACATATTTTACCCTAATCCAGCAGACATTTAACAACCAAGTGTATGAACAACAACCTATCTATGCAATTTCCACTAAACCAAGAAACACCCACTGGCTTGAACATGAAAGGTTAACAATATTTTATACATGTATGGAACTTGCCTATCCACTTCGGAATTATTTCCATGGCCAACCATTTAGTCGTGGGGCAAACCCCCCATTCTAGCCTCCAGAATTAATAAGTGTTTTCATCTTTTTGTCATTTTCTTATTTCTTAATACAATTTTTCCTATCCTTGGTAACTTTCTCCAAATTTTTTTTTTATTTTGTTTGTTAGTAATCTTGCTTGTAAATAAAATGATCATGTAGCCCATTGAGGTGATGTCTTCTCTATGTTGTCAAGTCATGAGGGACTAATTATTCAAATAGTGAGCCATGCCATCCATTTTACTCATCACATCAATAAGAGGTTCCTACTTTGGTCATAATGATATTCTTCCACATCATCAAACTAATAATAAAATCATTATCATTGTGCTTGGATAGGAAAGTGAAGAACCAAGGGGGCATGTGAAGGGTGTGACATTAAGGACATTTGTGGATTCTCTTTGGTTACTTCTGTATGTTCTATCAGGTTACTTCAGCTGTAATGATATCCATGTAGATCTAACGAAAAATGGGAGTAAGAGTAACATAAAAAGGAACTGAATAAATTTCTAAGGATCACACTAGAAAGACATGTACCTATGCTTGAAGGTTAACAACTTCGTAGATTTCATCAATGAAGAAAAGCAAAACAACATGCCATAAATTAGCTCCTCCCTTGGACAAAATGCCAAGTGATGTTACTCCTTGCAACTATGATAGTCTTATTGTTGTCAAATGAAATGATCAAATGATGCAATGTCACTAAAATATGGTTTAGACTTGGTTTGAATCTTGGAAAGAAGGGATAATGATTACCTAATCATTAATAACACACAAGTGTTCATTATGCCTCTAGTAAGACACCTCACATCCCAATTTTTGTAGTCCTTTATATAGTCCATCTCATCTCACTATCTGTATGATCCTAACTTGTGGTTTTGTGTAACATAGAGATTTTTCCTCAACACGGTGATTTTTACATGTGTGTTTTATTTCACAAGTATACATTGCATTTAACCCCTTCAGTGGCTATGGATATTTTTAGATGTGATTACACAAGGGCATTATGGATTAGAGCCTACTTTGGGGAGGACCCACTTGTGTAGCTATTGTAACTTGTCCTTGCTTGACACAACCACATCATTCTTAAGCCTCCAAGCATGGAATTATTAAATTTCATGCTTTCCCTTATCAAGAAATTGATCCATTTCACAAAATTGGTATAATACCCCTTTTCTCACATTTTGTGAAAGCTTTGAATGTTGACAACTCCATCTTCTAAGACTTCCAGTGCCTAAACTTGATTTCCTACTTACCCCAGAACTATGGACCTAACATTGGACCTTCCAACCAATCATAGAGTTTTGTTTTTCATGCTTAGTTGCCCCATTTAATGCATATTCTTAGACCCCAATATCAACTACCTAATATTGGGTCAGCCTCAACGTCGAATACCCAATATCAAATCTCACAAAACTTATATATATGATCCTCGTGGTGCACAAAATCCATTCTCATCATTTGCAAATAGGGAAGTTTTTCATATTTTCTCTCGCAACTCAACGCTTTGTGCAACCAACTTCTACTTATGATACTTAGCTCTCTACCACTTTGATTTCCATGCCATTTGAACCTATTTGACCTCAAAGTGTTCTAGTTAGTTGGGGGGGGGGGGGGGGGAAGGATGCTTACATGGGAAACTTGTGTCAATGTTTTGAAATTTGCTATCATCCAAAAGATATTATAACGGTAAGAGTGTTAAAAAATTTAAGTATTATAATGGAACATCAATTGTATTAATGCCAAAAACCTTAATCATTTTTCCCAAGGGACCATAACCTACATAATATGCCATACATAAGTACAAAGAAACTAATCGCGAAGGGTCATAAACAAGATAAACACTTTTTGGGCATTTTTCTAAAAACTTTTCTAACTTTGCAATCGTATGAACTAAAGAACTTACTGAAACTAAGGTCATGAATAAGGTATAAACCTATTAACAATACATAACAACACCGTAGTAACATTTGATCCTTGATTAATTGCAGATGGCCCCAAAAAGATGAGTTTGAGTAGGACCTTCGTAGAAAGTAGATAAATGCCCAAGAGGAGGCATGGACTAGTAAGGCAAGCAAGTGGAACACAAGGAACAAGAGGCCTAATCATTTAGTATCCATCAAGAGGTCCCTCTCATTGGGTACTCGGTCCAAGGAGAGGTTGTGGAACCCCAAGCTTCTCTATAGGGACAATGGCTCACATTGTTCCCAAAATGCCTTTAGGCCATTCAAGAAAAATCCATGTTGACCATAGTCATCATGGAGATGAACTTTGGCCTATTTATGGAGTTTTCTCCAAAGGTGGTTGAAATGCAACTTCAAGCATCATCCTTATGGCCTATTCTTTAAGACAGTGGTGAATGGTATCTTGGCAAACATACCAATTTTGGCACAACAAAGACAGTGGTACCACCATCAACATTTTTGGAGTCAATGTGTCATTTTCGATGAAAGTAATTGCTAAAGCTCTTAATCCACCAAATGAGGGGGCTAAGTTAGCCCATCTATCCATGAGATATAACCTCAATACTAGAAAGCAATGGCTATGATGGACATACAACAAGGATGACAAAACATATAATGAATTGACTTTAGAGGAGAGGACCTATTTCAAGATAGGCACATATCATCTCTTTCCCACCAAAGGGCTCAACCAAATTTCAATGTATGTGGCTAGGGGAAGTGCCATACTAATGGGCAAATACATGGCCAACCTTCCCTAGTTGTATTGCATAGAAATTCAGAGGTGGTTTGAAGAAAAGAAGGCAAGGAAGCCCACACTTCCATTCCCTTGCCTAATCTAGAAGCTATGCAAGCATGCTGGAATCTTCGAGTACATAAATGACACCCCTAGGAAGGCTTAGAATGCTTCCTTCACTAAATTGGTTAAACTAGTAACACCAAGAAGAGATCTTGGTGAAGAACCAAAACCAAAGAAGGAAGTAGAACCAAAAAAGGAACTAGAAAAGAAGCCTGAATAGCATCATGAAACACAAGTTCCACCACCCCTGCCACAAGACTATAGGTCAACAATGAGCCATTTGCAGAAAATTGGTAAAATACTTAGTTGGGGAAGCAGAGAGAAATCTAGCCTGTTCAAAGTCATCAATAACCTTATGCAACCCACTATTTCAATAGATCCAATAAGGGGACATATCTCATTGCAATCAGTAGGATAATACCAATAGTCATGTCAAATCTATGATAATGTCACATCCTTCCAACTATTGCTTGAAATAGGAAAAGGTGCCACAGTAGTGGTCAACCAAGATATTAGCAGATTGGCCAAAGAGAATAGAACTCTCTTGATGGAGGAAGATCATGCCATTCGACAAAAATCAACAATCAAAATAAGCACATGGTAGAACAAGGCCAAGAAGCATGAGAAGCTGAAAGAACACTTTCAGGATTAAGTAGGCATGTACAAGAAAATAAATGAAAAAAAATACAAATGGCCAAAGCTCACATTGGATCTATGTCAATGAAAAATCCTAATTGGCAACCAATTCTAGGTAGTTATGCACTAGTCCATCAGGAAAAAGTGAAAAATAAGGACCTATAGATCAAGGACTTGAAAGAATACATGACATTCGCTAACTTCATATATGCCAACCTTGCCATGTTAATAGCAAGTTTACCCAGAAGTGATTTGGAGAAATAGGTAGCAACCACCTATGCATTATACAGGAAAGAGTTTACAAATAGAAAAGCCACTTTACAGAAAATCCACATAGTAGACTCAAAACTTGGGATGGTTGAATCTTGCTACCATGGATAGAAGGATATTGCTTTAGACCTGGCTAGACAATTGACATATTATCATGAGTTGAAAGAAAAGGTCATGGCCTTTAAGGAGGAATGACGATAGTTTGCTACCTAGTACGTGAAAGCCAATAAAATGTTTCCACAACTACCATGCTCTTAGGATGTACCAGCATCAACAAATATTAGCTCAATAGCCTAGATGGTACATGATCCAAGAAAAGAAGAGAAGTTTCAGGCACTCCTCAACTATTACAAATTTCATAAGCCTAGCAACAAAAGAAAGCAACTAATGGAGGAGCCACTACCTTCATGAAGTACATGAGCCTTCCAATTTTGTTTTGTAATGATGTGTCCAAATTTTTGCAAAACATCCCTATGACATGTAAAAGAGTTTGTTTGTTTGATTATTTGAGTCAATTAATAATTTTATACCTTCCCAATATTTTTTAAAGAACTTGTTCCTCATTTTGTTTAACTTGAGAATTAGTTTTCATTCAGTCATGGGGGTATGATGAGTCATGGTTTGGTCAGCCTCGATATAGAATACCTTATATAGAAGCACAAGGAGCAATGTCGGATATCTAATATCATCTCTTCCATGCTAGACTATAAATACAACACTTGGATGCACTATTGGAATATAGTTTAGTTTTAGTTTTTAATTAGGTTCTTCATAGATTGTTGATTTTCAATCCTATTATTTCCTAGTCTATGCCCACAATGTGATGTTTGTGATTGTACAACATTCTTATTCGACTATGACGTACTTGGATAGTTACATGATTGAAAATAAAGATTGAGATTGCTTCCATCATTACAGCATCCACTTAGCTTATTATTGCTTTTAATTATTTAATAGTTTAATAGTTTCCTATTTTCCTTACCTAATGTTTTCGATTAGTACTCTTCATGATTCTCATCATTAAGCAAAATGAGTATAGCTAATCACAAGTGCTTAAGTATAATTACTTGGTCACCCAGTAGTGTATTGTTTGGCAAGCCTAGTGATATATGCTTGGTAACCCCAGTAGTAGTTATACGAAGTCCAAGGGGTGTGCAAACAATTAGGGATGGATACTCATCACACATAGGCTAGTTTAGACTTTACTTTCCACTATTTATTAGCTTAATTAATTTACCTCTTATTTTCATTAGGAGCAACATAGGATTAGAAAACATCATCATATGTCTCACTTTGGACTAAACCATACATGACAACTAAGCTACCACTAGTCCATGTGAGAAGACAATGAATTACGATCAAGGCATAATGATTTAGATGCTTAACTAGTCCCATCCATGGAATTTGATGGATCATGCATGAACACTTGTAATTCATATGGCTAGGCTTAGGGGTACCTCACCACTCATCACTAGGTATTTGCTTTTCCATGAACTTGGGATTCAAAGTAAAGGTCCCATACTTTTGTAGATATAACATAACTTGGTAGTAGTCCTTTGGATGTTTATATTGATAGATGTTACATATGTCCTCTTCCTTTGTATCTAATTCTACAACCTCTTTTACTACAACTATTGTTCCGTTTTGTCAATAAGTATCATTACCTATCTCCTTGTTCTTTTTCCTTTTCTTTGATCACTTAATTCTATTTGTGTTACCTATTCCTCTATGATTTTTAAGGTAGTTGTAAATTTTTCACTCATTAATTCCCACATATTATCAACCCTTGCATAGCATCTCAGTGATAGAATTTTATATTAGCAAGATTTTATGTGAATTAAACTCATCAAGAGCCATCTTTTTTTCCTAATTATAAATATGGACTTCATTTATATGAAAATTTGGATCCCAATTATATTCCTCTACACTTTTCCTTTTACATAACTCTTCTTCTTCTTCTGTCACATGCTTAATTAGCCTTTATATTTGATAAGATCTCAACTTTGATAATTTCCCTTAAGCATAAATTCTAAGGATCTTCCTCATTTTGTTATGAAACCCATCTATGATGTCATGAAGCTGCTCTTTTTCAAAAATCCATGACTTGGACATATATGTAGTAGAGAATAGTATTTATCCAAGGATGTATTAAGGGATTCATGGTTTTCTTGCTTCCACACTTGGATTTATTTTCTTTAATTAGACACCCTTGAATAGGTTAGGTATTTTTCATTGAAGAGCTTAAGCATTATGAACCACTAGTGGATTGAATTTTGTTCCAATGATCTATACCAACTTTTAGCTTCTTCTATTAACATCCTAAAAAAAACTTAAAATTTTGTCACTTTTGATATTTTACAAGGCATAAGCATCATACATGATTTTTAAATGATATTATGGATTAGAATTGTAACCTCTCACAAATTTAGAAATGTTATTCATATTAATTCATTTGATGTGACTTTCCCTTTAATGCCTATGGGATATTCTAGCCAACCACCCTGATCTATATCATGTCTCTAGTAGCCAACAAGGGTTCATCATCCTTAGCTATATCATGATGATCATCTCTATTTCTATTTTTTCTAATTGTTATAATCTCATCTTTGTGCCATTCGGTATTTCATATCTTATCATTTATCTATATTTCTATCTTCATCTTAACATCTTACTGATGCTCTATCTCTATATCTATGTTCATCTTCATTTGAAATGGATGCTAAAGATGAAGAGAAAGATGGTAAATAAAGAGAATCACCATGACTTCTATAACTTCTCCTATGATCCTTTGATTCATCTCTTCTAGGTTTGTAGGAAGTCTTAGGCCTTGGGGACCTCCTTGTTCTAGGATTGGTTCCATTTCATCTAGGATTTTATGCAATGGTTGAACATAGTCTTTAAATGTAGTAAGATTTGAAATGAGCATATGAGACCCCCACTTGTAGTTGTTCACTCTGATTCTCTTTAATACTTCTACCAGTGTTCTCATTATGTGATGGATTATAGGCCTTATGTGAAGGAGACATGGTTATATTTAATAATGTATATGACTTAAAATACTAATTTTCCTTAAAAGATAATTCTTTAATTATTTTACAACAATCATTTGTAATATAACTAACTAGGTTACTAGTACCATCTCCAATAATGATGCCAATGATCAAAAGTAGGTATTCCTATGTCAAATTATACAAATCACAAGCATTCACATGAAATCTAATTGAATTCCATGGATGGAACTAGTGTGGTATCTAAATTGTTAAGCATTGATAGCAGGTCATTGGCTTCTTATTTGTACTAGCAATAGCTTTATCACATATGGTTTAGTCGAAAGTGAGGCATGTGATTATTGATATTGTTGGAGCCTTAAGATAATTGAATAATAACATATAAATTAAGTATTTAATCTAATTAATAATAAAATTAAATCTAAAATTATCCTAAGGATGATAAGTATCTATTCCTAACTTGCTATAGATGTTTTGAACTCATGTATCCACTATTGGGATTACCAAGTGTTATGTTACTAGGCGAACCAAGTAATAATGTTACTAAGATTACCAAATGAATACATGTTTGCACTCTGATGAGTGGCGAGGTACCCTTACACTCAACCATACGAATACGAGCATTCTAGTTGTGGTATCTAGATAGTTATTCGTAAATCATAGTTTGTTGTCTTCCCACCTGGACTAGTATTAGATTTGTCACGTATGGTTTAGTCCAGAGTGAGGTGTATGATGTGTTCCTACACTAATGCTACTCCTGGGGATGATGGGAAATAATATCAACTAAGCTAGGAGAGAGAATGAGAGAGAATCTAAACTAGCCTAAGTGTGATGAGCATCTATTCCTTAATCATCCGTATACATCTTGGACCTCATGCACTTTTACCACTAGGATTACCAAGCTCATGGCCTAGGTACGCTACTGGGTTACCAAGTAGTCACACTTAAATGCTCGTGATTAAGTCATACTCATTCTGCGTTACTAGGAGATAAGGGTAGAGAGATATTAACTAAGAAAGCAATAAATAACAATAACAATTAAATAATTAAGCTAAGTGGATGCTGCAATGATAAAGTAATGTCGATATTTATTGCCAGTCATGTGCATGTCCAAGTACGTCACACTCGAATAAGGATGTCGTACAATTACAATCATCACACTGTAGGCATGCACTGGGAGAAAAGATTGAGAGGAAAAACTAACAAAAAGTTCCTACCTTAATACTAAAAACTAAAAAACTTAAAACTTCTTTACCAAATTTGCCTGCCTCTTATTTATAAATGAGGAGACAAGCTATGATATCGCGTACGTGATATCGTGTCTAGGCTATGATATCGCGTACATGATATCATGGGTGCGATATCATGGCCAATAATTCATGACTCATCATACCCCCATGACTGAATGAAAACTCTTCCTCGAGTTAAAGTGAGAACAAGCTCCATTGATTACATAGTGGATAGGTATGGGATTATTGACTTACTAGAATGGATTCATGCCACAATGTGGAATTAAAACAAAATTAAGATACAACACGAAGAATTTAAAAGAAAATCCTATAATTATAAAATTGGGTGGAACCCATGTAGTTCCTGGTGGCAGTGGTTCCTCCATGGGTGCCTTTCCCTTGTCTTGTGCTCCAGGTCTTGGGATTTGATGGCGTTGAAGTATGGCCTGGAGTTTCTCCTCTTGTAAGGCCTTGAGTGCCTTAGCATGTGCATAAGTTTGCGCTTGTGCCATAGAGGCATCCCAGTTAGCCTTCTCATTTTCTTCCACCACCCTTTTATTCTATGTCAATAGTTTATTAAGTTGCTCGGTTCTAAAAGTGTCCAGCTAGTTCTGAGCAACCTTTGGCCTTGTATTCAAAAGGTTTAATACTTCTGAAATGGCCTGAACAAAGAAACCAACAATCACACCACAAATGTTAACCATGGTGCCTTATTCTTTGTTGTACCAAAATTGGTACGTTTCCCTTAAGTACCAGGCACCGCTTTCAGAGNTTAAGTACTAGGCACCGCTTTCAGAGAGGATAGGCCACATTGGGGACCCTTTGAGGTGATCCCTAATGGCCTCCAGAGAAAATTCTATGAAAGGTCCAAAGTTTAATTCCACGATCACTACAGTACATATGGACCTTTCATGGATGGCCTGCACATAATCCTGGGGCAATGTGAGATGTCGTCCTTGTTCAGACGCTGTTGCAGCTCCTCCTTCCACCTACCTTGATTTTATAGTGGCAGGGTCTTCTTGGTGCATACTAAATAATTATTCCTCCTACTCTACATATTGTTCAGCAAGAACTTGTTCTTCACCTCTCCTAGGTTGCTTGATCCCACCTTGTGCAGGACCTTCCTGTTGTCTGGGTTTCGGGGCCATCCGCAATCACACAGGGCCAATCATTAGTAAGTTTGTTACTAAAGTTAGGTTATACCTTACTGCTTGCCTTAATGAATTTTCCTTATCTCCATGTGACATTAATTAAAATGTCCTCAAAAGATTATAATATTTAATCCTCTTTGCTTAGGTGGTTTCCAAATCTAGTTTCCCAGTATAACTAAGGAGATGAAATTATTTTTGGCGCATTTATCCTTAATTTTATAACTAATTACCCTTAATAATGTCCTTTGGGCAATGAAAAATTTCAAAAAATTTCTGTGCTATTTGACATGTGCCCCTCCCCCACGACTAAGCCTAACACTCCAAGTTCAAGTAGGTTCAAACAGAATAAAAATCAGAGTACCAGCGAGCGAGTTATGGATATGAAAGTAAAAGACGCGCAATCGCAAGTCGTAGAGAGAAATTTGAAAAAATTCCCTTGCATGAATAGTTGCAAATGATGTTGATTAGTGCAGGGGGTTGTGTATATATATATTTTTGGAATGCAATATCGCGTACGCGATGGCGTGGAATGTGATATTGCGGCCTATCGAAGTTAGGCTACTTTATAGAATGCACCAAATTTTTAATATTTTTCTGAAATTAAACAATGTAAACTAAGGACATATGAACTATTCTTAAAGGGTTCCAGGGTGATTCAACTAATTCTGAAGGCATGAAAATTATGATGGTGTGGAATTTATCAATAAGGACCTCGGATGATAAGGGAGAGAAAAAGGCTATGTGATAGTTCATAGGAACATTTGAATCGGAGGGATAGTAATATGGGAAAGAATATTGTTGACAATACATTGAGGGTAATAGATTGTGTGCAGAAGATGTGTTATGAGTGAAAATTACAAAAATTACGCAAGTAGGTCCTCCCCAAAGCAGGTTCCAACCTATAATGCCCTTACGTAACCACACTTAAAAATGTCTGTAGGCACTAGAAGGGTTAAATGTAATCCACATTGGTTCCACAAAACACACACATGTAAGTATCACTAGAATGAGGTAAGAATTCCACACTACACAAGACTCGAGCTACAGTTACATGAACAGTGAGATGAGATGCACTATAGAAGGGTTGTAGAGATTGGAACATGAGGTAACTGACCCAGGGCACAATGAATCCTGCGTGTAAGGCATGATTAATGTGTCATTAACCCATTGTTCAAAGATCAGGATCAAGTCCATTCCTCTGATTAGTGACACAGCATTATTTCATCCCATGATGAGCAACTATGAGAGTACCAAAACAACAAGGCATACAATCACTTGGCATTTTGTTCAAGGGAGGAGTGATTTTTGCTTTGTGGCACTTTTTCTTCTTCTTCTTTTTGAATGCTAAATCTAGAGAAGCTGCAAACCCTCAGGCATGGGTGCATGTCTTTCCGATGGGATCCCCTAGAATAGCATTGGATTTTTGAGTGCCTTGTGATTACTCTTACTCCCATTTTGCATTAGATCTACAAGGATCTTAGTACAACCACGTTGTGTGATCACTCTCATAGATGCCACCAAAGAAAATATGCAGGTCCCCTTGATGTCACACCCTAATAATTCCTTCTTGATCCATCCTTATTCATTCTAGGTACAATGAACACAAAATTAATTTTAAGTTTTAAGAATGTCAAGAATATCATTGTACCCTCGAACAGAACCTCTTATTTTTAGAATGGATGAATGGGTGTAATGACCTTCCTATCCAAATAAGTGATCACTTAAGACTTGATAACATAGAACACACCTCAACCAACGAGCCACATGAGTGTTTTATTCGTAGATGAGATTACTTATAAAAAGATAAAAAGACAAAAAGACAAAAAGATAAAATAAGAAATTGAAAAATGAAAAGCTGGAAAACAAAAAAAATAAAATTAAAGAAAATGAAAAATATTTATTAATCCTACTTGCTATTAGAATGGGGGATATCCCCCATAACTAAATGGTTGAGCATGCTGAGGATTAACAAATGAAAGATGAGGATCCTTGCATGTTGGAAATATCGAAACTTGGTCATACTTACCCCATTGGGGTCCACACACCTGATTATAGTAAGCATAGTAGGGCAATTTATAAGATGTGGTTCCCGGATAAAGATTTGACCCACTATGATACTTGAGACCGTAATATGGTATGCAAGGATTGGGATGTCGCCCTCCATAGCCGTATTCATTGGGCCGTATAGTTGTTGGAGTGTTAATTGGTGGCCTTGATGAAGTGACACGAGGTGTTGGGTTCGAGGAGAAGGATGCACCATAGTGTTAAACTTGTGCTAAGTTGGAGAATGTAGTGGCCTTGGAACTATGTTATCCCTTCCTACGGTCATGTCTAAAGAAGGGACGCCTTTGATGTTGAGGAGGTCTCTCACTGCGGTTGGCAATAGCAGCATAAGTAATGTTCGTGGGTGGTTGTTGTGGTGTAGACACTTCAGGAATAGTTGGTGGTGATGTAGAAGGAGGGGAAGGATGAGAATGTTAAAATTTAGGAGGAGTGTGAGGTACACAATGCGATGGTTGTGTTGAGGACATGGGTTGATAGTATTAAGGAGAATAATAATGCAGTGAGATAGACTATGTTGATCCAGCCAGGGAAATAGGATGTTGAACTAGATAAGCATTTGGATTCAGATGATACAAAGGATATCCCTAGTTTAGGGATGGCTTCCCCCACGACTAGGATTGTTGCCACTGTGATCAAACATAGTAGCTTTGTATGAACTCTAGGTATAACGTGCTTCCTCAATGCTCATATAAATGTAACAAGATTGGGCATTGGCCCTTGGGATGAGTGTATAGGAAAATTTTGCATTCATACGTGTGATTGGCAATTGAGCTCTTATTTTCCTCATCCCTTCTTTCTGATTGTCTAATGATATTTTATCCTACTTCTCGGGTTGTCAAAACCCTATCTCCAATAATATTGATATATTCCCCACACTTTTTATGCATCCTCCTTGGCAAAGATTGTTCTTCCTCCTTGAGATAGGTTGATTTCTTCTTTTTGTGATTATGGGCCTCTATTAAGTTGAGATTTTGGTCCCGTTGATGCTTTTCAACACTCTCCCATCTAGCCATTTCTCCTTCTTCTTTTGCTACCTACTTAATAAGCTCTTGGAATTGATGGATTTGTAGTTCGTATAGTTGACCTTCGGCATACATCCCTAGGATCTCTCTTATTTCATCACAAAGCCCATTAGTGATATGGTACATTAGTCTTTCCTCGGAGAACTCATGGCCTGGACAGTTGTTTAACAGTGCATAATATCTTTCTAAGGCCATGTCCAAGGGTTCATGTTGTGCTTGTTTCCACTCTTGGATTTGTTTCCTCAAGGCCGACACTCTTGCTTAAGTTTAATAGCTTTCTTTAAAGAGTTCTACCATTGTTGGCCAACGTCGTATTGAATTTGGTTTTAACGATCTATACCATACTTTTGCTTGGCCAACGAGTGTCATAGGAAAGAACTTGAGTTTTTTCCAACCATTATCAATGTTGTTCCAGGTACAAGCATTGTATAAGGCTTGTAAATGTTGTTGCGGATCTAAGTCATAGCGTCCTGAGAAATTGGGAAAATTGTTTAAATTGACCCTAGGTAGGCAGCTCTCTTTACGATGCCTACGGGAGATTTGAATAGCTCTTGTATTTGCATTAGGCTTGTAGTGGCCAGTAGGGGTTCAGTTATTCTTTTATGCATTGGGATGATGTTTCCTTCATTTATGTTTATAAGAAACCCCCACCTCAGATTGCATAGTCCAATCTTCATTGTCATATAATTCGTTGATTCTCCAATGAATTACCTCACTAGATGTGACATTATCGTAGCCTTGTAGGAGAGGCATGGTTGTGTAATTGTGTGTGAATTTGTATGTGAATTTTGTAATTATTTATTCCTAAAAGATATATCGTTAATTCCTATACAGCGACCTTGTATGATATGACTAATCTAGATAGCTAGCACCGTCCCTGGCAATGGTGCCAATGATGAGTGGCGAGGTACCCCTACACTTAAGCATACGAATACGAGCATTTCACGCATGATCCAATTGAACTCCATAGATGGACTAGTTGTGGTATCTAGATAGTTACTCATAGATCACAGTTCGTTATCTTCCCACCTAGACTAGTATTAGCTTTGTCACATATGGTTTAGTCCAAAGTGAGGTGTATGATGTGTTCCTATACTAATGCCACTCCTGGGGATGATGGGAAATAATATCAACTAAGCTAGGAGAGAGAATGAGAGAGAATCTAAACTAGCCTAAGTGCGATGGGCATCCGTTTCTTAATCATCCGTACACATCTTAGACCTCGTGGACGACTACCACTGGGATTACCAAGCATATGGCCTAGGTACGCTATTGGGTTACCAAGTAGTCACACTTAAATGCTCATGATTAAGTCGTACTCATTCTACGTTACTAGGAGATAAGGATAAAGAGATATTAACTAAGAAAGCAATAAATAATAATAACAATTAAATAATTAAGCTAAGTGGATGTTGCAATGATGAAGTAATCTCAATCTTTATTGTCAGTCATGTGCATGTCCAAGTACATCACACTCGAATAAGGATGTCGTACAATTACAATCATCACACTGCAGGCATGCACTGGGAGAAAGGTTTGAGAGGAAAAAGTAACAAAAAGTTCCTACCTTAATACTAAAAACTAAAAAACTTAAAACTTCAAAAATTCTTTACCAAATTTGTCTACCTCTTATTTATAGATGAGGAGATAGGCTGCGATATCGCATATGCAATATCGCGTCTAGGCTGTGATATCGCGTATGTGATATCACATACATGATATCACGGGTGCAATATCACGGCCAACAATTCATGACTAATCACACTCAAAACTAGTTGCACTCATTCCACTGATTAATTAATATGCATGAAAATGTAATATTAACCAAGTACATAAAAAGTAAATTTCATTGAAAGTAAATCTATTCTAAGTTAAAGTGCTGTAATGGATATGAATCAATCTTAATCTTATTGTCATTTATGTAATGTGTTCAGGTGCAATACTACTTAAATAAGTTGTCATACAATTGATTCAAGTCCACATTGTGGGAAGTCATTAATTATTTACTAAGATTATAGAATAAAACTATAAGCATTCAATTACATTATTAACCAAATGATGCCAAATACATGACCAGTGCTCATATATTTATAGGGAAATATAAACACTGTTGATGTGGATTTGTTAACTTATTTGATTGCATCGATAGATATTCATTAACTTATGTGGATGCATCGATGTAACTAAGTTATAATAGATGCGTAATAACATCTATCATATAACAGATGTGATATAGCATCTACAATGTAGTAGGCAATTGAGAGACATCGATAGGGATACTAGAATGAAGATGTAACATAGCATCTACGATATAGCATTTACAATATCTCAACCAACTAATACACTTGACAAAATGATGCTTTATTACATCTCCATGACTTAGCTACTTGACATATCAAGTTGTCTTCAAATGAATGTGGATAAAACTAAATTAATAATTCCAATTATAAAAAAGTATTGTTATAACTTACATTTTGAAGGTACCAATGCACAAGTAGTAGTTTTTTTTATATATTTGGATCTCATTTTATGAATAATCACATATGGGGGGAGTGCATCAAAAAAAGAATAGTAAGAGGTTTCAAGCCTTTGTATGCTTTCAAAAGCAAGTGAATGGATTTAGGACTTTAGGCTTGGAAGGTAACAGAATAAAATTTTTAGGGTATCATTTATCTTATTTTATTATATGAATGTGTTGTTTAGGGACTTAGACTTACTACTTATCAAAATTTTACACTTAGATAAACCAAGCCTAATCACACAATTCATATTACTTGGGCATGTGACATCATAATGCTTATAACCCAAGGAAGAAATATCACCATAAGTATCAGAATACTTAACTAAAATGCATGGTAAACAAAATACACATCAAAGTACTTTAAGTAGCAATTCCATATACCATAATCCATAAATATATCTCATAACATAAATTATCTCATAGCCTTAAAAATAGTTGATAATACCCATACAAAAGCTTAAATATATCATGATCATTATGACAACATATCATAATCTAAAAACATAAAGAAAAGCTATAAAGATCCAACTTCATCATCATTAAACTCTTAGCTTATACCACCCAAATCTGCATCCACACATGCAAGAATGATTAGAAACCTTGTAGCAGAGCTAACTGCCTTGGTAAACCTGGAACAAGCTAATGGACGGAGCAAATGTTACACAAAAAATTCATCTTAAGATATATAAGGCCAACTACCAAAAACCAAATCCAAAACTATGATATTCAAAAAATGTCAAGACATAGGTTGATGAGTCATGAATTTGCTAACCGTCGCAATAACGCACCCGCAATATCGCATCCACGATATCGCACCCGCAATATCGCATCCGCGGTATTGCAGCCAACGCAATATCGCGGCCTACCTCAATTTCTATAAATAAGAGGCAGCTTTCCTTGTTCTAGGCATCTAGTTCTTAGTCCCTTAGCTAAACTCTTACAGTTTTCCCTTCTTAGAGTTAGAATTATTTTCCAGTGTATGCCCGCAATGTGATGATTGTAATTGTATGGCATCCTTTATTTGAGTGTGACGTACTTGGACACGCATATGACTGGCAATAAATATTGAGATTACTTCATCATTGTAGCATTCACTTAGTTTAATTAATTATTTATTTATTTGTTATTTACTACTTTCTTACTACTTTTCTAGTTAATCTCTCTCATCCTTAAACTCATGTTAAACCGAAAAATGAGTATGACTTGATTACGAGCATTTAAGTGTGACTACTTGGTAACCCAATAGCTTACCTAGGATCTACGCTTGGTAATCCCAGTGGTAGTCATGCATGAAGTCCAAGATGTGTACGGATAATCAAGGAATGAATGCTCATCGCACTTAGGCTAGTTTAGACTCTCTCTCACCCTTTCTCTCCTAGCTTAGTAATTATTACTTTCCATTGCCTTCAGGAGTAGCGTTAGATTAGAAACCACATCATACACCTCACTCTGGACTAAACCATACATGACAAAGATAATACTAGTCCAAGTGGAAAGATAGCAAACTGCAACTTAAGGCTAACTGTCTAGATGCCACAACTAGTCTATCTACGGAGCTTAACTAGATCGCGCATGTAATGCTCGTATTCATATGGTTGAGTGTAGGGGTACCTCACCACTCATCATTGGTGCCATTGCTGGGGACAATGCTAGTTATCTAGATTAGTTATATCATACAAGGTCACTGTATAGAAATTAATGGTATATCTTTTAAGAATAAATAATTACAAAAAGTCACATACAAATTTACACATAGTTTCACAACCATGCCTCTCCTACAAGACTATAATAATGCCACATTTGGTGAGGCAACTCATTTGAGAACCAACGAATTAGATGATAATGAATATTGGAGTACTCAACCTTATGCAGGGGTCCCCTACATTTATGAACACCCCAACGATACTCAAAGACTCTCATCATCCAACTTTGACACCTCTAGTGAGGATGAGACATCCCATAGAACGAGGAGGCCCAAAAGGCCTAGTACCTTCTCAATAACTAACAAGAACTTAATTGGGGATGATTGGAAGACTTACAAAAGTCATAACAAGTTTTATAGTTCCTTCTCTTCCTCTACTCCTTCAACATCAGATTGTGACACAGATGACTATCTTTCAAGGGATCGGCGTAGAACTAAAAATCAAGAATACCAACATAAATGAAGGTAACATCATCTGAACCTACAAACTCACAACCTACTTAGTGATGATGAACCCCTACTGGCCACTAAGAGCCTAACGCCAATATAAGAGGCTGTTCGAATCTCTCGTAGGCATCATAAAGAGAGTTGTCTACCCATGCTTGATTTAAACAACTTTCCCCATTTTTCAGGAGGCTATGATTTAGACCTGTATCTACATTTACAAGCCTTCTACGATGCCTACACATGGAATAACATTGATAACGGGTGGCAAAAGCTTAAGCTCTTTAACATGACACTCGTTGGCCAAGCAAAAGTATGGTACAGATCGTTAAAACCAAATTCAATATGATGTTGGTCAATAATGGTAGAAGTCTTTAATGAAAAATATCAAACCTACGCAAGAGTGTCAACCTTGAGGAAACAAATCCAAGGATGGAAACAAGCACAACATGAACCCTTGGACATGGCCTTCGAAAGATATTATGCGTTGTTAAACAACTGTCTAGGCCATGGGTTTTTCGAGGAAAGGCTAATGTACCATATCATTGATGGGCTACATAATGAAACAAGAGAGACCCTAGGAATGTATGCCCAAGGTCAACTATACGAACTATGAACCCATCAAATCCAAGAGCTTGTTAAGATGGTAGCAAAAGAAGAAGGAGAAATGGCTAGATGGGAGAGTGTTGAAAAACATCAACAAGACCAAAATCTCAACTTAACAAAGGTCCATGATCATAAAAAGGATAAATCAACCAATCACAAGAAGAAAGAATCATCTTTGCCAATACAACAATCATTAGAAGAAGTCGAGGCAAAGATCAATAAGGTGTTGGAATAGACGTATCAAAAGTGTGGAGAATTTATCAACAATATTGGAGATAGAGTTTTGACAACCCAAGAAGCAGGACAAAACATTAGACAATCGAAAAGAAGGGATAAGGAAAATAAGAACTCAACTGCCAATCATACATATGAATGCAACATATGCTTGTATGATCACCCAAAGGCTAATGCCCAATATTGTTACATTTACATGAGCATTGGGGAAACACATTACATCCAGAGTTCATACAGAGATACTGTGTTTGATCACAGTGGCAACAATCCTAGTAGTGGGGGAGACCACCACTAAACTAGAGAAACCCTTTGTATCATCCGAACCTAAGTGCTTATATTGTTCAACATCCTATTTCTCCAACTCGACCAGCGCACTTTATCTCATCACAGTACCATTCTCCTCAATACTATCAGCCCATACCTTCAACACAACCACCACCTTATGCACCTTATACTCCTCCTAACTTTCAACATTCTCATCCTTTCCCTCCTTCCACAATGCCACCAACTGTTCCTAAGGTACCTACACCACAGCAACAACCCACGAACATCACTTGTGCTACTACTTCCAACAGCAATGAGAAACCTCAGCAACATCAAAAGCACCACTTCTTTAAACATGGACCTAAGAAGGGACAACACAATTCCAAGTCCACTGCATCCTCCAACTTAGCACAAGCCCAATGCCATGGTGCACCCTTATCTTCTAACCCAACGCCTCATGTAACTTCATCAGGGCCACCAACTCACACTCCAAAAACAATACGGCCCAATGAACACAGTCATGGAAGGCAACATCCCGATCCTTGCATACCATCTAACAATCCTAAACATCATAGTGGGTCAACTCGTTATCCAGAAACTACATCATATAAATTGCCCCACTATGCTTACTACAATCAGGTGTGTGAAACCCGATGGGGTCAAGTTTCAATATTTCCAACATGCAAGGATTCCCATCATCATTTATTAATCCTTGCCATCCTCAACCATTTAGCTATGAGGGATATCCCCCAATTCCCATTCTAATAACAAGCAAGATTAATAAATACTTTTCATTTTCTTTAATTTTACAACTTTTTGTTTTCCATTTTTTCATTTTTCAATTTCTTGTTTTGTCTTTTTGTCTCTTTACGTTTTTATAAGTAATCTCATCTACAAATAAAACACTCATGTGGCTCGTTGGTTGAGGTTTGTTCTATGTTATCGAGTTTTGAGTGATCAATTATTTGGAACAATGAGCCCATTACGCCCACTCATCCATTCTACAAATAAGAGGTTTTGTTCGAGGGTACAGTGATATTCTTGACATTCTTAAAACTTAAAATTAATTTTGTGTTCATTGTACCTAGAATGAAGAAGGATGGACCAAGAGAGAATGATTAGGATGTGACATCAAGGGGACTTGTGGATGCTCTTTGGTAACATCTGTGGGAGTTATCATGCAATGTGGTTGTACTAAGATCCTTGTAGATCTAATGAAAAATGGGAGTAAGAGTAATCAAAAGGGTACTCAAAATCCAATGCTATTCTAGGGGACCTCACCGAAAAGACATGCACCCATGCCTAAATGTTGACGACTTCTCTGGATTTAGTATTCACAAAGAAAAAAAAGAAAAAAGAAAATGAAAAGAAAAGTGCCACAAAATAGAAATCACTCCTCCCTTGAACAAAACGCCAAGTGATTGTATGCCTTGTTGTTATGGTACTCTCATAGTTGTTCATCATGGGATGAAATGATGCAATGTCACTGATTAGAAGGATGGACTTGGTCCTGATCTTGAAACGATGGGTTAATGACATGTTAATCATGCTTTTCACACAGGATTCGTTGTACCCTGGGTCAGTTACCTCATGTCCCAATCTCTACGATCCCTT
>MNCI01031743.1:479130-489224 GCA_015680685.1 Gnetum montanum
GAGAAGAAACGGAGGCCTGGCAACAGCAAATCTGGTGTTGTTAGGGCGGGTTTGTTCTAGTTTTTCGGATTTGATTTTGATTGATCGACGTTTTCGGGAGGGCAGATCTCTTGTTTTGAAGTCGGCAAACAAGCAGATGGCGATGAAGCAGAAGCTGCTGCAGAATCATCATTACAAAGAACAGGGAAAACCCAAGGAAAAGAAAAGAGAGGAAGATAAAATCACATTCGAACGAACCTAACCACGTGCAGAGGCTGCTGCAGAAAGAAGGGAAAGAGACTCCTTTTTTTCTTCTTTTTGTGTATTCTGTTGAGATCGGAAGCCTCGTAGGCGGATTTGCAGAGTGGCGGTAGATTGCGAAGAATATTGTTGTTATTAGCAGGGAGGGCTTGAAGAATCTGCGGCTTTTTCTGGGGTTTTGAGGGTTCCGAGGATTCACAGCCGCCATGGTTTCCACGCGCAGAGGCTCCGCCAACAACAACAACAAGCGCTCGCCTCCTTCGGCGGATCTGCCCGGTGCCAAACGCCCCAAGCCTGGTGTGCAGCAGCAGGAGGAAGAAGCCGTGCGCATGGATGATTCTGGAAATTTTAAGGAATTGGTTTCGTCGCCGGTTCGCACAGAGGATCATCACTGCCTGCTAAGCCGCCCATCATTGTCTCTTGTGCCATCTATCACCGCCTCCAATGCTGCCGATCACTGCCTCACAACAAAATCGCAAATTCTCCGTTATATGATGATGGAAAAATTTTAATTGTTGGTCAATTGACGAAAAAATTTAAAATTTTCATCAATCAGTGAAAAATTCAAATTTTTCTTCATTAAACTTTAAATTGTTAGTTTAAATTAGGAACTTATAAAAATAATTTTTAAAATTAAAATTTTGCAAAGGGGTAGCAACTGAGATAAAAATTCCACAATTAAGCACGTATGGGTAATCTCTTGGGAAGTTTTGTTTTTCATGTCAAATGTCTTAGACTCTAGAAGCCATAACTTTTGATTTCGAAAGCCTTTTTTAGCAAACGAATGTTTCCAATAGTTTTTAACCTTCTGAACACAATGGTGAAGTTAAATCCATTCCAAGGAATCCCAAAAATTAGGTTTTACTCATTGTCCAATATAGTGCTTTGAGATCATTAAAAGTTTAATTTTCACACAACTTGAATATACGATGTCCATTTTCAACATATAAATAGTCATTTCTAACATTTTTCACCCTTCTAAACTCAATGGTGAGGTTAGATTTATCATTCGGACATCCTATAATTCACTAATATTATAAATTCAACATTTTAAGTTTTAAGATTTAATGCATAACCCTTGCAAATAGTCTTAAGTTCACTATGGCATATCATTAGTTACACTGCTGGAGTCAGTGTTCTTAAGGGGGTAGAAAGGTTATCAAAAATAATATAGTTAAATATTACTAAAAATCAAGTAATGTAATTATATATTACTAAAATTAGATAATATAATTACATATTACTAAAATTATATGATGTCATTAACTATTAATTATTCAATTGATGTAGTTGATTATTAGTTGATGTATTAGTTAATGAATAGTTGATGTATTAGTTGGAGAAGTAGTTTAAGAAATAAAACAATCTTCAACCATTAAGAAAAGGGTATATTAATCCATCCTGTAATTAAAACATAGGGCAAAATAACATGGAGACACAAAATCTTGTTTCAACAAGGAGTATGATACTTATGAGGAGATATGATTTAGACAAAAATCCAATAATAGGAATAAAAGTTGCAATATACAATGTGCTTGCAAGATCTCTAGTGAGTGAGAAACAATATTCGCTATGTCCATCATGGGCCTTGGATTGGCATGAATATCGATACCCATGTAGCTTAGTAGAATTAAAAGATTTGGATGCTGATGTCTTATGCTTACAAGAAGTCCTATCATGGGAATTTTTATATCAATTTCAACCAGATTTGGAAAAGATGGGATACAAAGGTATTTATAAGCAAAAAGGTTCTTATGGAAGTTCTTCTTTTGAGCCGTACAGATTAGCATATTGTAGGAATTACAACATGGATAGTTGTGCAATCCTTTATAAAGAAGCCAAGTTTGAATTGGTACAAAGATATGAATGGATTTTATGAAATATTATTTTTGAAATTCCATAACTTCAAGAGATGGCAAAGAAAGAACAGTCAAGATTTTGGAAAAATCACATAGCCTTGGTAATGATTCTAAAAGTTCATTTATCAGGAAGATGTGTATGCATGGTTAACACACATTTAATTGCCAAACCAACATATTTAGATGTTAGACTTTGTTAAGAGCATACTTGATTAAGCAAATAGAAGAAAGTTTGAAGAAGAAGTTATTCCTAAATTATACCAATTTAGTTCCATTTATTCTTTGTGGAGACTTCAATGCCAAAGTTGGAAGTAGTGTTTATCAATTTCTAAAATATGGATCTGTAAAGGAATCTTTGGAAGATGAACTTGACTTCAAGAAGATGTTTCCATCAATTCAGCATACAATTTCACTAACCAGTGCATATTTTGCTTATTTTGAATCTTCAGTAGATCAATCAGATTCTAGAATTCAAGAATAGATGATGTTGATGGATAGCACTCATCAAGAACCACAGTTTACAAATTATTCTGCAATGATTACTGAAGATGGATCAAGAACATTCTTCATTGAGACTTTGAATTATATTTGGTATGATACCTAATTCTTTCAAGTTACCAAGTTACTAGAGTTGATTTCTAAAGAAGAAGTTGAGAAAAATCAAGATCAAGGCTTACCATCACGAACAAGACCATATGATCATATACCACTTATGGTAGAATTACAGTTACTTCCATCAGTTCATAAGGTTGATCAAGATTAAGAAGTATCTCACTCTTACTTTTATTTGATGATCTTATTATTTTATTCATTGTTTAGTTTATATTTCAATTACATTAATAAAATATCTAAGAAAATGCAAGTTGGGAATAAAGAATTTGCCTTTTCTTCACTTGGATAACCATATATGAGTTGCACATTGTGTGACCCTAGTTAGAATTGGTGATTGGTAGTTGGTAGATCTTTAATTCACTTTTTATCATTATCTTGGAAAATGAAGTAAGTATCAAGAAATTAATATTTAAATTTTCATATATTTTTCTCACATATATCTTATTTGCAGAATAAGCAAGAGACAACTTTAAGTTAAAAGAAGAAATCAAATTATTGGAGCACAAGATCGTGAAAGAAAGCATTAGAGCTGGAAAAAAGATAGAGAATGTGGATTCGTTTGAGGATGAATGAAACCTAAGGGGGGCAGATTATCACATCCCCATTCCTAAATGATGTGGTTGCCTAATGAAGGTGGTGTCTTTTCATAACAAGTGTTATTGTTATCTTAACAAGACCCAAAAAGGGTAGTTGTGATTAAGACCTGAAAGGGCATGTTGTAATAATGGATGTGTCTCTTGAGGAACCTTTGGGGGTTTGACCTAAGGCATTTATACCCGGGGTTAGAGGTCATGCTAGCATGGGAATGGTGGAGCCAATACAGGGAATGGAGTGGCAGAGCTGGTATAGGCAAGTCACAGGAAGCTAGGTGAAGCAGGACAGGAAGGGGACTAGCCCACCCTTCTGGCCAGGTTATAAGCCTAACCATGGTGGTAGTGCTGGATTGCCTCTAAGGGATAGATATCAAAGGAAGAAAATCCTAAGGAAAAACTCTCAGAGCACAATTTGGATACAATTTTCCATATCAATAAAGCATTTTTTTTTTTGCATTTTTCCTATTATTTATTTTATACATAATGCTGAATATTACTTATATTTTGCATTTGGTATGTTTTCTTCGNTCCTAACCTCCTCCTTCAAAGAGTAGGGGAGGTTCCAATTCCTAAAACTAAAGCCTAGTTTGCTTACATATACTTGTGATGTAATACATAAAGAATCAAGGCTATGTAATTCTAAAGAGGATAGGGGAAGGGATAAGGCATATGAAATTGATGAGTGGCGAGGTACCCCTATACTCAACCATACGAATACGAGCATAACACGAGCGATCCGGTCGAACTCTATAGACTAAGTGCCTACACGCCTCATGGAACATTTAAGGTTAATCATTTGTTGTCTTCCTAGACTTACTTGTATTTGTTACGGTATGGTTAAGTAAGTCCGAGGTATATGATTTTTATGGTTGTTTCAGTTTATATCTCCTATGCTATTGAGTTGAAGGGTTGAAGAGATTAACTAACTAACTCTAACTAATGAACTAAGTCTAAATTAACCTAGTGTTAGCATCCATTCCCACTTACCGTACACACCCTGAACCGATGCAACTGTGGCTACCAAATGCTAATCGTTACTGGGATCACCACGCGTAACGCACGTGCTCAAAGTGGTCGTACTAAGGCACTTAACTAGGAGGAAAGGGTTGAGAAGGAAAGTAGTAAATAACGAATAATAAATAATAGTAAATAAAATCCTAGTTAGCCTATTCCATGCACTGCAAGGTTTATCCAGGAAGTTCGTCTTTATTGCTGTACACAAACTTGTGTTCAGGTACAATGTTTGCTCAAATAAAGATCCGTTCACTTTAGGACTCCTACTATGGGCACATGGAAAATATTCTATCTCTAGAGTGATCAATCTGCCAGAGTTTCCCTACTGTTTAGCCTAGGATGAGGAAACAAGGGAAAGCCGCCTCTTATTTATAGATATGATGGTGCACTGCGATATCGTGTACGCGATATCGCATGGGACGACGTGATATCGCGATGGCCGTATGCGATATTGTGGCCCATGCAATATCACGATGGTCGTACACGATATCGCGGCCCATGCGATATCGTGTCTCATCATACCCCCATGACTGAATGAAAACTCGTCCTCGAGTTCCTTACAATAATATCGGAAAGGTATGGGATTATTGACTCAATGGAACTAATGGGATGACATGTGAATGGATCATCATTACAAGACTTTGACAAAACTGGTGTTCATGACAACAAGAGTGAACACTTTATTACATTGACATCAGGCCTCATTTGGTAGCTTGAGAGAAATAGAGAGAGAAAGAAGTGTTGCTGCTGCCAACGCCAAGATTGTGCCTTTCGTTGTCCATTGGTAAGCGCACCATCAATCTTGCTCCTTGCATAGTTATTTCCAGCACTGCTCCATTCCATGTGTTCTTTCCAGATCCCATCCATTGTTGTATGATCACCATCTGCACACACAACACAATCTTATATTAGCAAGGGTAAATGAATCATCACGTAATTAATACCTTGCTTTGGTGTAAGTCCATTGGCTAGGTTGTGGTATGGTTGATTGCGGATCTGGAGATGTATTAATGGTGACTACTAAAGGTGTAGGGGTTAGGAAAAAAATCAAAAAAATTGGGGCTAGGAGAAAATTGAAAAAATCGGGCCCCATACCCCCATGACTAATCGCGAACCTCCAATAGCGTTAGAATGGAGAAAGAAAAGGAATAAAAAAGATAGATAAAAAGGGACAACGATAACATCGGTGAAATGAATGTTAAGATGGAAATGAACAAAATAAAATTAACTGCAAAAATGTTAGGGAAAAGAAATTAATTAGTGCACCAAATAGGAATGTCAGTGGGTCCTCCCCAAAGCAGGCTCATGCCCTTAATGCCCTATTAAACCCATATTGAAAGTGTCCATAGGCTCTGGGAATGTCATTCGGAACAAGAGTTAAAGTCTTAACCGCAAGAATTTACTGAAAAGAAAACAATGCGTCAACCAAAATATATACACTAATGATACAATCAGCAATGAGGTGAATAATGGAGAGAAGGGTGGAGAGAAGAGAAATGGAATGAAATCTCAAGAACAAGGTGGTGTACAGCCCCTTGTGTGTTGCATGATTAAAGTGACTTAGTAGATTCCATTCCAAGTCCAGCCTCAAACAAACCACTCCTAGTGACTTCACATTAATGCATTTGACCAAACCATCCACTTGGGTAACAAGAATGCCTTCACCCAAGAGCCACCACTATTCCGACGAAACAATGAGGAGAGAATTGGAAGTGAGAAGGGCCTTAGTTAGAGGGAACCTTTTATTTTGAGTTCCATAACCAGTGCTTGTAGCCTAAGGAATTATTTTGTCTAAGGGGTGTGCTTTGAATTTTCACTTCTTTCTCTTTTTTTTTTGTTTTTTTTGTTTTTTATGTTTTTTTTATGCATGAGAATCACACCATGCAAAGACTTCTTATTTTTATTGACTCAGCTTCTCGATAATTGGGTAACGTCGAAACGGTAAAAAAACTCAAGAAGAAAACATCCAAGCACCCAAGAGAATGGCCAACACACAAGCATCAAGTTCCCTTGAAGTCACACCCTTTTCAATCCTTGAGTCCTTCCTTAGTTTGAGAAATGCCCAGCCACCGATTTGTTAAGGTTCTTATTTAGAAGGGACTGTACATTTCCAAGTTGAGAGAGACCATAGAAACTGGTGGATGGATGGATGAAGTGATCTCATTGCCTGCCATATCAAAAGGAACATACCTTAGTATCAACATTATGACTTAAAGGTAAAAACCAAACATTAGCAATCAACAAGAAAAAAATTCATACCATCATTTCGAACACTTATTGGGTGACAGACTTACAGGGTGGATCACACACACACACACACACAAAATGAAAAGTATAATGATGTTGTAAAACAAAAAAAAGAAAAGTTAAAGAAATTTGTAAAACAAAAATGTGTAAAACAAAAATATGTAAGACAAAAACTTGTAAAAAAAATGTGTAAACCAAAAACGTGTAAAACAAAAACGTGTAAAACAAAAACATTGTAAAACAAAAATGTTGTAAAACAAAAATGTGTAAAATAAAAATTAAAAAGAACTGAGGGCCCCAAATGGTTAGCATATGTGGCCATCTTCCCCATGGTTGAATGGAAAGGAAGAGATTCGAAATAATGAACGTTTGTTTAAATTTCTAAGAAGTGTCCAACTTCTTCCAATTGATGATCTTAGACTAAGGGGTGGAAGTTGGCGACACTCATATTCCAATGTGTCTATGCCTTCGTGGTTGGCATGGTTTGTTTTCTCAGTTCATTCCATGCATATTTGGTTGCTCTTTCAAGTAGCTGTCAACCACGGGGTGTCTACTACTTGTTGTGTGGTTGCTACATACAGGCATCTTTATTTCAAAGTTTCAAGGGCACACCTATTACATGGAGGAGATGTTGTGCATTCCTCCATGTCATCACCTGATGAATCATTGTATGTGATGCATGGAACTTTCCTCTTCTCGATCTTTCCATAAATGTTTACCTTAGAGATTTTCAAGGAAAGATCATGGATTCCTAGGCATGCATCTATTGTACTCAGCCATGCCCTTCTCATTATAATCTGGAAGTCCCCTTCATTGTTATTTACTTCGATCACTAGGAAATTAGCTGTGTAGGACCAACCACACACAGTGGTAATGATGTCCTCCACCAATCCCAAGGGAATGGTGATGGACTAGTTTGCCAACTTTAGTTGAATGTTACTCTTCTTAAGTTGGGGTAGGTTCCAGGCGTGATACATCTCTCATGAAATTAAGTTGACTCTGGAACCTGAGTCAAGAAGAGCCTTATGTGGTTTATTTCCGGAAATTTGGAGGTAGATTAAGGGACTTCTAGGGTCAGTTAGTTTCCTGGGAAGGTGGCCTACCTTGATCCAGTCAATTACGGTATGTGTTAACATAACCATATGCGTTAAGCTCTGTTGTTGGATGGAAGGGAGCACCGAAGCTCTATGTGTCGGAGGAGCGTCATAGTGGTAGATCAACTGCTTGTTGTTGTGAGAAGCTCTATAGTGGTAGATCTCACATCCACCATCATCGTCTATGTCTGAATCCACAACCTCATCAGAGATATTCATTTTTCCCTTACCCTTGTCACGTGCAAGGCCTGAATCTCTCTACTTTGTCTTACCTTTGTGATGAGTGGCGAGGTACCCCTACACTCAACCATACGAATACGAGCGTGCACGCGCGATCCGGTCGAACTCCGCAGACTAAATGCCTTAACGCCACAAGAAACACTTGGGGTTAATCGTTCGTTGTCTTCCCAGGCTTGCTTGTATGTGTCACGGTGTATGGTTAAGCAAGTCTGAGGTATATGATTTTTTTGGTATTTTTCAGTTTATCTCCTAAGCTATGAGGGAAAGGGTTGAGAAACTAACTAACTCTAACTAATGTCCTAAGTCTAAATTAACTAGCGTCAGCATCCGTTCCCACTTACCGGACACACCCTGAACTATGCAACTGTGGCTACCAAACGCTAATCGTTACTGGGATCACCACACGTAACGCAAGTGCTCGAAGTGGTCGTACTGAGGCACCTAGTTAGCCTAAGTGTGATAAGCAGCCGATTCCTTGGCTAGCCGTACACACCCGTGGGTGCTCGTAGCCAAGTCGTACTTATCCCATGTTCTAGCCTAATGTGGTGAGTAGCCGATTCCTTGACTAGCTGTACACATTGGACTACCACTGGGATTACCAAGTGTAGATCCTGGAATACGCTACTAGGTTATCAAGTAGTCACAATGCTCGTAATCAAGTCGTACTCCCGCGTTGCGACGAGCAGTCGATTCCTTGACTAGCTGTACACATCCGTAGATGCTCGTAATCAAGTCGTACTCGTGTGCACTAACAGTAAGTAATAAATAACAATAAAGAAAACCATGTACTGCAAGGTTTATCCAATCAAGTTCATCTTTATTGCCGTACACAACTTGTGTTCAGGTTACAAAGTTGCTCGAATAAAGAGCCGTTCACTCTAGGACTCCTACTGCGGGCACATGGGAAATTAATCTACCTACTCAACCGCTGCAACGTAACGCCGCGAGAGCTGTAAATATTCAACATGTAAATAACCAACCGGGTACTAGTTCTGACGATAACTGTACAAAAAAGAGATCCTTTTTCAGAACTAGGAGCCCAGACAAACTCTCGCAACAATAAGCGGATGGACATATGTATAGGCCTCTAACCACTAACGCTTCGGAGAAACCTTCAATCCAAAGGAGTGTAACGCATATGGTTATGTTAACACATACCGTAACTGACTGGATCAAGGTAGGCCACCTTCCCAGGAAACTAACTGACCCTGGGAGTCCCTTTATTTATTTACAGATCGCTGGAAATACACCACATCGAGCTCTTCTTGACTTAGGTTCCAGAGTCAACTTAATTTCGCAAAGGATGTATCACGCCTAAAACCTGCCACAACTTAAGAAGAGCAATATCCAACTAGAGCTGGCAAACTAGTCCATCACCATTCCCTTGGGATTGGTGGAGGATGTTATTACCACTGTGTGTGGTTGGTCCTACCCAGCTGACTTTCTAGTGATCGAAGTGAACAACAACAAAGGGGACTTCCCAATTATTATGGAAAGGGCATGGCTAAGCACAGTAGACGCATGCCTTAGGATCCACGATCTTTCCTTAGAAATCTCTAAGGTAAACTTATGTGGAAAGATCGAGAAGAGGATAGTTCCATGCATCACATACAGTGATTCATCGGGTGATGACATGGAGGAAATGTCTCCATGTAACAAGTGTGCCCAAGAAACTCTACATCAAAGATGCCTGTATGTAGCAACCACATAAGAAGTAGTAGACACCCTGTGGTTGACAGCTTCTCAAAGGAGCAGGAAAATATGCATGGAACGAACTCAGGAAACTCATGCCAACAAGCGTGGCATAGACTCATTGGAACGTGAGTGTCGCCAACTTCCACCCCTCAACCTAAGATCATCAATTGGGAGAAGTTGGGCACTTCTTAGAAATTCCAATAGGCACTCACTATTTCGGATCTCTCCCTTACAACTCAGTCATGGGGGAGATGGCCACCTATGCTAACCATATGGGACCCTCAGTTCTTTTTCAGTTTTTATTTTACACATTTTTGTTTTACAACGTTTTTGTGTAGGTTGTATGGGAACTACATGAGGAAGAGGTGTAGGTGGAGTTAGAGGATGGACTGAATGTGAGATGTCTCCCGGAGGAGAAGGAGTTCTTCTGAAGTACTCCCGAGCTTGGTAGTGACGTTGGGGGGTAGTGTGACCCATAGAGTCACCTGGAGAAACTGGCT
>MNCI01031743.1:492346-548426 GCA_015680685.1 Gnetum montanum
TAAATAACAATAAAGAAAACCATGTACTGCAAGGTTTATCCAATCAAGTTCATCTTTATTGCTGTACACAACTTGTGTTCAGGTTACAAAGTTTCTCGAATAAAGAGCCGTTCACTCTAGGACTCCTACTGCGGGCACATGGGAAATTAATCTAACTCTGGAGTGTTCAAACTACTAGAGCTTCGCTACTTTTAGCCAGGATGAGAAATGAGGGGAGTGCCGCCTCTTATTTATAGATATGGCGGCGGACCGCGATATCGCGTATGCGATATCGCAGGGGATGCGATATCGCGTACGCGATATTGCAACTTGTGCAATCTGCATCTCATCACTTTGTCACTACCTTGTTCCACCTTAGACTCTTCTACAATTTTTAGAACAGTTTTGAGTTTAGAGTCTAAGGAACTCCATACTTCATCTACCTTAGTCGCTACTTTTGTTGTTAGTTTTTGAAGTGGCAAGGTTTTTTTGTTTACCAACTCTTCGATTGGTGACTCATCCTCTTCATCACAAAATTTCACTCCCTTGTTTCAAAGAGAGGGATCATGGTTATATTCTTTCGCACTTTCCCTTTTTCGTAGCTCCCCTTCTTCTTTTGCTACTTGTTCCAACAAGCGATGAATCTCATGGGATCTAAGTTTTGATAATCTCCCTTGGGCATAAGTCCCAAGGGTTCTCCTAGTTTCATACCTTAGCCCATCTATGATGTGGCAGAGTTGATCCTGCTATGCATAACCATGGCCCAGGAAACAATGTAATAATGCATAGTAGCGGCCCATGGCAGCATCCAAGGGTTCATGAATACCTTGCTTCCATCCTTGGATCTGCTTACGCAAATTAGACACTTTAGAGTATGTCTGATACTTATCGTTGAAGAGTTCTAACATCGTAATCCACCTCTTGATGGTTTCTAGCTCTAAGGGCCAGTACCAACTCTCTGCTTCCTTAGTGAGTGTCCTAGGAAACAACTTAAGTTTTTGCCACTCATTTTCTATATTTTGCAAGGCACAGGCAGCGTGAAATTCCTGTAAATGATGTTGCAGATCCACGTTGTATCCCCCTTCGAAATGTAGGATGTTGTTCATGTCTAAACGCTTGATTCGACTATCTTTTAAATGCCTTGTTGGGATTCTTACTGCCTCCATTATATTGAGCATACTTCAGGTTGCAAGTAGGGGCTCATCATGATCATCTCTTTCATGATGCCTGTGATGTCTTCGTTGTTCCCTACTTTCCCTTCGTTCATGCCCTTGTCCTCTATCTCAAATATCTCGTCAAGGTCTCTCATTTTTCTTACTTTTATCCTCTCTGTTATGCCCTTCATGATTGTGCCCAGAGGTGGAAGAAGAGGGTGAGTGATGTGAAGAAGGAGAAGAAGAAGAAGGAGAACCGTCACCATGACGATGTTTCCTACCTTCTCTTCAGCTGCTACGGCCCCGATCATGATGACGATCTAAGTGCCTGTACTTGTTTTGTGTTGTTGTTCCCTCAGTGAATAGTTGGTATTCACGGGGATCAGAACCAGGGTTATGTATCCTTGAGCATAGGTTTTGATACCCCACCTGCTCACTATCATTAGGAAGGGGAACATCTCTCGATAGAGAACCTGTTGTAAGTGGTTCACCATCTCCAGTTTTGCTTAGGATGTGCGGGACCTCTTTGCCCTTCAACAGTGTATGTTAGCTCTCCTACCTTGAGTCCCTCATACATTGTAAGGTTGTGGGATAGTAATCCCTTGAGTCAAAATCTACTACAATGTATTCAGCATATAATTTGTCATGCCAATCTGTGCCAAAGCATGGAGAAGCATGTTAGGGACCGACCGATCTGGAGGTAACACGATGTTACCTTGCAAATCTCTCCAACGCATCTGTTTATCTTGATGAAGAATAAAAGTAAAGTTGGGGATACACTCATCAAGATGAGTATATGTCAACCTATATTTTTGAGGAACCGGCTGATTTAGGTTATGTGTTTTTGATTGTCGACTGTCATTTGTATTATCCCTAGGTGAAGTGCTCTTGTGAGAAGAAGAGATTATTATCTATTGGTGTGCTCTTTAACCGTTATAAATTTTTTGTTTGATTAACCCTAAGGTTTATTAAAGCTCCCAACGATGTGAGTAATATCCTATGTTCTATTTAGCGCACTTAGTCCTCGACAATAGTGCCAATGATGAGTGGCGAGGTACCCCTACACTCAACCATACGAATACGAGCGTAACACACGTGATTTGGTCAAACTCCACAGACTAAGTGCCTACAAGCCTCATGGAATACTTAAGGTTAATCATTCATTGTCTTCCCAGACTTACTTGTATTTTTCATGGTCTGGTTAAGTAAGTCCGAGGTATATGATTTTTATGGTCTTTTCAGTTTATATCTTCTATGCTATTGAGTTGAAGGGTTGAAGAGATTAACTAACTAACTCTAACTAATGAACTAAGGCTAAATTAACCTAGCATCATCATCCGTTCCCATTTACCGTACACACCCTAAATCGATGCAACTGTGGCTACCAAATGCTAATTGTTACTAGGATCACCATGTGTAACGCACGTGCTCAAAGTGGTCGTACTAAGGCACTTAACTAGGAGGAAAGGGTTGAGAAGGAAAGTAGTAAATAATGAATAATAAATAATAGTAAATAAAATCCTAATTAGCCTATTCCATGCACTACAAGGTTTATCTAGGAAGTTTGTTTTTATTTCTGTACAAAAACTTGTATTCAGGTACAATGTTTGCTCGAATAAAGATCTGTTCACTTTAGGACTCCTACTGCGGGAACATGGAAAATATTCTATCTTTGGAGTGATCAATCTACCAGATTTGCCCTACTGTCTAGCCTAGGATGAGGAAATAATGGAGAGCTGCCTCTTATTTATAGATATGATGGCGCATCGCGATATCGCGTATGCAATATCGCATGGGATGCTGTATCATGATGGCCGCGATATCGCGGCCCATGCGATATCATGTCTCATCAGAAATCATGTCTTATTGGTGGTCCAAAGATCTTTTTACGTTTCATTCTATCTTAGTGATTAATAATATCCTTTAGAACTGTATGGCCTTAATTCCTTGTGAACTATATCCCAAAGTTATATAGGCTTGCTAAGAAGCTTCAGTTTTAAGACTTAGGCCTTTACCCTATAGTTCATTTTTAGGGTGGTAGTGTGATGAGCAACACAATAATCCTACACCAAAAAATATGAATCACAAGCATTCATGCATGATCTAGATGCATTATGTGGATTTGGAGGGCAATGAGTGGTGTTGTAATCCAAAATAAGTGAAACATAGGTATACCCTAAGATTTATGGAAGTTTTTAACTGATGAGCAACGAGGTACCCCTATGCCAAACCATACAAATCACAAGTGTTCATGCATAATTTGATCGAATTCCATGGATGGGACTAGTTGTGGCATCTAGATCATTATGCCTTGATTGTAGTTTACTGTCTTTCCACTTGGACTAGTCGTAGCTTTATTATGTATGATTTAGTCCAAAGTGAGGCATATGATTCTTGATGTTGTTGTAGCCTTATTCTACTCCTAACAATAATAAAGAAATCAATTATTTAAACTAATTAACAATGGAATGTAAAGTATAAACTAGTCTATGGGTGATGAGTGTCCATTCCTAGCTTGCTGTACACATATTGAACCCATGTATCCATTACTGGTGATGAGCATTAAGGTACCCCTATGCTCAACCATACGAATACGAGCGTTCACGCACGATTCGGTTGAACTCCAAGGACTAAGTGCTTACACACCTTCACAAAACAAGGATGGGTTAGGCAATCATTGTCTTTCCAAGCTTACTTGTATAGCATGATTGTATGGTTAAGTATACTTGAGGTATATGATTTTTATGATTTTTATTTTTTATGTCTTGGTGCTAAAAAGGGAAGGAGTGAATTAATTGCATAACTAATTTAATTTAACTAATCAACTAGGTCCTAACTAGTCTAACACCAATAACCATTCCCACTTCCCGTACACATCATGAACTAGTGCAACACTACTGAGATTACCAAACGCTAATTGTTATTGGGTTACCAAGTATTCTTCGCATGCTTGAAGTGGTCGTACTGAGTGTGCTTACTTGTGGAACTTAATAAATCAATAAAAGCAACAATGATTAACTAATGAAAGCATTAAAGAACTATAAATAACATTAAAGGTAAGAAATAAGCTATTTTGAATACTGTAAGGTTTATCACAAAGTTCATCTTTATTTCCAGACACAAGGTATGCTCAGGTACACAATGCTCGAATAAAGATCCATTCGCTTTATGACTCCTATTACGGGCACTTAGAAATAATTCTAACTTTGAAAAGGAAAAACTACAAGAGTTCGGGTAAGGGACTAGAAACTAACTATGCAAACCAAGTACGCTCACCTCTTATTTATAGGCGATGAGGCAAGTTTTAACATTAGATGCCTGATATCGCTTGGTGAGCTCCAATATCGTGGATGCAATATCGCAGCCTCGATATTGCGACTCATCATACCCCCATGACTAAATGAAAAATTATCCTCAAGTTCCTTACAAAACATTGGAAAGGTATGGGATTATTGACTGAATGACAATTGACGGTGACATGGGATGATAAACTCATAGTACTCGGGGAATGGATTGACAAACATATTATACCATTGGTGTTCATAACCACTGTGATGAACACTGTACATAGATGACATCCAGACCCTCATTTGATAGCTTGAAGAGGGAGAGGGAGAGAAAAGAAAATGAGGTGCATTGCTACCAATGTTGAAACTATGCACTCCATTGTTCATCCATAGCCACATGACCAAACTTGTTGCTTATGTAAACGCTTCAACTCCAGCCCATCTTGAGTGCTCCCTTCTATCCCAGTCCATTATTCCTATGATCTCCATCTACACACACAACACAGTCATGAATTAGCAAGGATAGGTAAGATATAATGTAATTAATACCTTGCCTCGTTATGGAGCACATTGGCTAGGTTGTGGGTATGGCAGATATTGGGTTAGAGGTTTATCACTGGTGACTACCTAAGGTGTAGGGGTGAGGTAAGTAATGGAATGGAAAAATTTGTGATAGGGCCTTCACAACTAATAGCGAACCTTCAGTAGCGATGAGATGGAAAACTTTAAAGAAAAAGGAAGGTTAGAGAAATAACAACGGTGAAGCCCATAAAGAAAAAACGAAAACGGATGTCATTGATGAGGTGAAATGGAAAATAGTTGATTGCAAGAAATGTTTAAGGGAAAAAGCTTAACAATTGCACCATAAAGGAATGTTAGTGGGTCCTCTCCAAAGCAGGCTCATGCCCTAATGCCTTGACAAACCCACAAACCAAAGAGTTCGTAGGCTCTTGGAATGACATATGGAAATAATGGTTAAGAACTTACCCACAAGAGTTTACCAAAGAATAATAATGCATCAACCAAAATATAGACTAACCATAAAACTAGCAATGAGGTGGAATATGAGAAGCAATACAAAAAGAGAGAAGAGAATGGAATGGAATCCAAAAATTAAGTTTGTGTAAAGTCCTTTGTGTAGTAAGTGGTTAAGGTGACTTAATACAATTTATTTAAAATCCAGATTCAAACTATCCACATCCAGTGACCTCGCATCAACACAGTTGACCAACCCATCCTCTCGGAGCAACAAGAATGAGTTCACAAAGGCATCACCATCCCAACAAGAGAAGTAGGAAGTGAGAAAGGACCTTAGTTAGAGGTAACCTTCAGGCATGGGTAACATATCTTTCCAATGCCATAACCAGTGCTTGTAACCCACATTTCTTTATTATGTCTAAGTGGTGTGCTTTGAATCCTCATCCATTTTTTTGTGAGAACCACATCATGCAAAGACTTATTTGCTTTAATCAACTTCCTAATATTAGTTAATAGCAGAATGGCAGAAAACTTTATGGAAACCATCCAAGTACCCAAGAGAATAGCCAACCCAAATGCATTGAATCCCCTTGAGGTCACACCCTTTTCATCCCTTTGGTTCTTTCCTTGGTTTAAAGAGTACTTAGCCACCAATTCATTAATAAGTTTACTTAGAAAAGGAATAGTACATTTCCAAAACAAGGGATATCATAGAGTTGCATGGATGAATGGATGACATGAACTCATTACCTGTTTTATTAAAAGAAACCATATCTTAGCATTAACATTGAAATTCAAAGGTAAAAACAAAACATTAGCAATCGACACGTATTATAATACAACCCACCATCGTGAGCACTTATTATGTGACAAGTAAGAATAAATTAAACAAAGAAACAGTAAAAATGTTAACAATGCTGTAAAACAAAAAAGAAGTAAATATGAAAAAATGTGTAAAACAAAAAAGACAAAAGAAATGAGAGCTCAGAATGATTAGCATTGGTGGCCATCTCCCCCACGATTGAGTTGGAAGGAGGCGGCGATCCAAAAGAAGGAGTAGGGTTGTCCACCAATAGAGGTAGTATTAGTACTAGTTATTCTAGGCTCATGGAAAGGTTTGTTTTGCTGGATGTTGACTAATAATTTCTTACCCGGGCTTTCAGGCTTATAGATCATCATGGCCCTTGAAGGAAAAGTTTCATGAATAATATAAGGTCCTTTCCACAGTGTTTGAAATTTGGTTTATTATGGCACATGTGTGGGATTGCAATAAAGAACCTTATCTCCCAATTGGTATTTGACTTTTGTAATCCTTAGTTCATGACATTGTTTGTTAAAGGCCTTGTGCAATTCATTGAATGATAGGGTGGCTAATCGATTTTCATCTAGCAAGTTAAGGTTCATTAATCATTATTTCTTTGCTAGATTGAGGTCAAGGTTAAGGTTACATGCTGTTGATAGTGTATGGAGCTCAGCTTGGATAGGAAGTGTTGGAAGTTTACCATACACTAACTCGTAGGGAGAGTAGCCTATAGGGAGTTTCCATGTGGAGTAGTATGCCTAGAGAACATCATTCAGTTTGATGCTCCAATCTCACCTATATTTGCTAATGGTCCAAGTCAATATTTTTGTGATCTTCCCATTGATGACATCGACTTAACCATTTTCTTGAGGATGATATTGTGTAGTCAATTTATGCTCAACTTCTAAGCGTTTCATTAACTTTTGAAAAGTCACACCAGTGAAATGGGTACCATTGTTAGAAATAAGTGCATAAGGCATGCCAAACTTGTTCATGATTTATTGTTGAAAAAATTGTGCAGTGGTAGATGATGTACAATCCATAATAGCAGCTACTTCTACCCACTTTGTAAAATAGTCAACAGTAACAACAATGTAGGCTTTTCGATTGGACATTGGTGTGATAGGCCCCATAAAATTAATACCCCATATGTCGAAGGGTCCTAAGGGTTGAATCCATTGTTGTTGATCCTCCATTCTAGTAGTCATTCCCCCATCATGTTGGAAGCACTCACAAGATTGGACAAAGTGATGAGCATCCCAAAACAATGTAGGCCAATAATATCCTGCAAGCAAGATTTTTATGGTTGTTCGTCTCCCACTGTAATGACCCCCACAAGGGCCCTCATGAGCATCGTGGGGAACTCACAATTGATCCACATCGATAACACACCATTGGACCAAGTCATTGAAACATACCTTATAAAGGTGTTCATTGATTTCCATCAAATATTTGGCTCAGTGAAGAAACTAATTTTTTTTAACATCTAACCCTTGTGGTGTTTCTTTTGTAAGCAAATAAGTGAGAATGCTACTATACCAATTTGTATCAATGGACAAGTGATTGTTTATCACACCTGCAAAGAGGAGTTCATCATGGAAACAATCAAAAATTGGATACTCATCCTCTTTGTCATCCCATTGTAACTGAGATAAATGATCAGCAACAACATTCTCAGTGCCTTTACGATTGATCATTGTAAGATTAAACTCTTGTAAGATCACGAGCCATCATATGATGTGAGGGCTCACCATTGGTTTATTCATTAGGAACCATATTGCTCTATGATCTGTGTGTACAAATATCTTATAGCCTAATACATAGTGCCTAAATTTCTCTAGTACAAACACCATAGCCATAAGCTCTTTTTTAGTTGTGGTGTAGTTGAGTTGTGTACCAGCAATACTTCAACTTGCACAATGAATGTAATAGGATTGTTTGTGGTCATCTAATTATGTAATTATGGCTCCTAAAGTAAAGTTGGATGTATCAGTCATTATGTGGAATGGTCTAGACCAGTCATGAGCTTGTAGAATAGATGCTTCTATGAGTTTTTGTTTCAAGGTTTGGAAAGCTAGCTCACATTCCTTGGTCCATTCAAAGGTTACATCCTTCTTCATTAATTCTATCAATGGTTTCACAGCCTTCAAAAATTTCTCAATGAAGCGTCTGTAATAGCCATTATGTCCAAAGAATGATCAGATGTCTTTATCATTTTAGGTTGTCGAGTGATTCCTTGGATGACCTTAATCTTCTCAGGGTCTACCTCTATCCCTATTTGTGAAATCTTATGCCCTAATACCACGCCTTCTTGGACCATTAAATGGCCTTTTTGCCAATTGAGCCTTAAGTTGGTTTCAACACATCATTTTAGTACTTGCTCTAATTGGCAAAAAGACCTTTATGAACCAAACAATTGCTTATTTGAAGTCCACTCCGTAGGTGGAGAAATTGTTCATAAAGGCCTCCACACCATTTCCTATTTTCTAGTGAAATATGGTTAGAACCAAACATTGAAATGTTGCTGGGGAATTGCATAAGACAAACAACATTTCCTTATATGCAAATGTCCCCTAAGGATTTATGAACGTAGTCTTGGATTGGTCTTCTAGTGCTATTTGAATTTGATTATATCCACTGTAGCCATCTAGAAAACTATAGTAGCAATGCCCTACAATGGTATCTAAGACTTGGTCGATGAATGGCAATGAGAAGTGGTCTTTGAATGTTACCATGTTTAGTAGCCTAAAGTCTATACACACCCTCCATTTAACCCCTTTTTTGGGCATAATGAGCAATGGACTAACCCATTCACTATCAACAATAGGATAGATGAACCTAGCTTTTAGAAGTTGTTTAATTTCTTCTTTAACCACTTGCTTAAGCTTTAGGTTCAGTTGCCTCTACGGTTGTCGTCGAGGATTCATGGAGGGATAAATGTAAATTCTATGTTGGCATATCCTAGGATCTATTCTAGTTAATTTGGGATATGACCAAGCAAAGGCTTTCAACCATTTATTTACCATTTTTAGAAGTCTTTATTTTTGTTGAGGAGTGAGCTTAGTGTTAATGATTACTAGTTTTCCATTTTTGAGAAATGTATACTTCATACCGGTGGGCAACAGTTTTAACTCAAGGGGCTTTTGCTTGAACTCGTTAGGGATTTCCAACTTCCCCTAGTTGATATTTTCGATGTAAGGGATTGGAAGTTGATGATGAACTTACTCTACTGTATCTATGCTATTAATGTAGATGCAAGTCAAACTCTCTTTTGGTTCCATGCATATAGTTGAATTATTCTCTTGGTCAGCTATTAGCCACTAGGTGCCTTCCTATCTTGTGGCTATTGCATACAGCCATCTTTGTATGTTAGTTATTGGTGCACACTGATTGTATGCAGGCAATGTTAAACATTGTACAAACTAGGACTTTTGCACGCAATTACACCTTGTGTCATTGTATGCGATGCATAGAACTTTCTTCTTCTTGATCTTTCCAAATGTATTTTCCTTTGAGATTTCTAGGGAAAGATATCATATTCCTAGGTGCACGTCAATTGTGCTTAGCCATGCTCTTCCTATTATGATTGGGAAGTCTCTCTTACAGTTGTTGACTTGAATCACTAGGAAATCAGATGGATACAACCATCCACAAATAGTGGTGACAATGTCCTCCACTAGTCCTAATGGGATAGTGATGGACTGGTCGGCCAACTCTAAACGAATGTTATTCTTTTTTAGTGGAGGCAAGTTCTAGGCTTTATACATTTCTTGAGAGATTAAGTTAACACTAGAACCTAAATCTAAAAGAGCTTTGCAAGGTTCATTCCTAGAAATTTGTAAATATATAAGGGGACTTCTAGGATTGGAGAATTTCTTAAGAAGATGGCTAGCTTTAATCCAATCGGTAATGGCATGTGTCAACATAACCATGTGCGTTAAGTGTGGTCTTTGGTTCAAAGGAAGCTCTGAAGATTCAAATGATGGTAAGACATTCAAAGAATTTGCAGCTTGTGATTACAAGGACTTAGTTGGACTATTGGTTTTAAAGAAAGGTCTCTTCTTTATGCTATTTTCTGAACTAGTAGTAGGTTGAGGGTTTATAGCCCTTGTAGCGTGATGTTGCTGCGGTTGGGTAGGGAGCTCACCCTGCCTAGCTGGAGCAAGTGGTAATGGAGCTAAGGGTGAAAGAGGTGCAGTTAGATGAGAAGGATAGTTTATTTTTGGAACATCTCCCCTAGGAGAGGGAGTTCTATAGTACTCATGGATTTGGTAGTGAGGTTGAGGAGTGACATGACTAGTGGAGTCACGTGGATAGATTGGCTACTACATGTAATATTTGTATGGGTCAGGTTGACGGTAAGGGTACTATTGATTTGGTGGTGGCATTCCCCATGATTGTGGGTGTTTTCATTATTGATACTGTTCATTTGGTTTTGCTGGAGTTCCACTTGGATAATACATCAAGGGTTGGTGGAACTACCTTGCGTTACCTTGAGGATAAGGTAATCTTCACGGTGGTTGCCATCTGTTTAATCCTGGGTTTAGTGCATACACCCTAGACTCCTACAGATGTGAGATTATTGGGAAACATCTCTTAGGATGGTCATATTGGCATATCTCACATCCACCATCATTGTCTATATCCGAATCCACAACCTCTTCAATGATGGTAACTTTTCCCTTACCTTTGTTACGTGCATATTAAGGTTCTCTTTTTTTCTCCTTTCTCAATCACTACATTGCTCTCTAAACTCCTCTACTATATTGAGAACAGTTTGATCTACCTTTGCCAATACTTTTTATGCAAGTTTCTGAATGGGCAAGGTTTTCCTATTCACCATCTTTTCAAGTGGTGACTCTTCTTCATCCTCACAAAATTTGACTCCCTTCTTTCAAAGGGAAGGATCTCTATTGTATTCCTTTGCACTCTTTCTTTTCCTTAACTCACCTTCCTCCTTGGCTACTTGCTCCAACAATCTTTATACTTGATGGGTTCTAAGCTCAAATAGTCTTCCATGGGTATAAGTTCCAAGGGTTCTTCGCATTTCATGCCTAAGCCCATCTACGAGATGGCATAGTTGTTCCCTCTATGAGTAACCATGGCTAGGGTAATGATGTAATAATGCATAATATCAACCCATGGTAGCATCCAAGGGTTCGTGTCCTCCTTGTTTCCATCCTTGGATTTGCTTTCATAGGTCAGATACTTGGGAGTACATTTGATACTTATTGTTGAACAGCTCTAACATAGTACTCCATCGATGAATGGATTCTAGTTCTAAGGATTAGTACCAGCTTTCCAATTCTTTGATCAGTGTCTGTGGAAACAACTTAAGTTTTTTCCATTCATTTTCTATGTTTTGCAAGGCACATGTGTCATAGAACACCTGTAGATGATTTTGAGGATCAGTGTTGTATCCCCCTTCAAATTGTGGGATATTGTTCATGTCTAATATTTTAATCCTACTATCCTTTTGATGTCTTGTTGGGATCCTAATGGCCTCGGTTATGTCTAACATACTTGGGGTGGTGAGAAGGGGTTCATCGTGATCGTACTATCTATGGTGTCTATGATGCCTATGTTGTTCTGTACTCTCCCTTCTTTTGTGATGTGTTTCTCTAGAGTGCCCTTGTCCCCTTTCTTACCATTATCTTCAAGGTCTTTTCCTTTGTGACTACATCTAGATCCTGAAGGAGAGGGTGAAGGAGATGATGAAGGTGAAGAGGAAGGAGGACTGTCACCATGACAATTCTTGCTTCCTTCTCTTTAGTGGTTGTGGCCTTAGTCATGGTTATGATTAGAATGTCTATCTTTATCATGCATTCGTGTTCCTTTTAAAGATCCTTTGTGTCCATTGGTACCAGAATCTAGGTTATGGATCATTGAGTGAATATTTTGATACACAACCCCTTGATCGAAGTCAATAGGAGGAACATCATTTTGTGGAACACCCCCTGAGGCAGGTTCATCACCCTCATTTTCACTTAGGACATACGAGACATTCTGAGACAACTTTCCCTTCATGGATTCGTAATGTCTCTCCTGTTGATGGTCCCTTTGACGTTGTGCTTCTGTGGGTCGATACTCTCTTGAGTTGTGTTCATGCACAACGTACTCTGCCTATAGGTGCTACATACCAATTTGTGTGAGATCACGAAGAAGCATGCTTGGGATTGAGCAATCGAGAGGTAACACTATGTTACCTTCTAAATCACGCCAATCCAATTGTTCATCCTGGTGGAGGATGAAGGTAAAGTTTGGTATATACTCATTGGGATGAACATATACCACACGAAACTCTTGGTGCATTGGCTGATCATCATGTGTACTACACCTCCGATTGTTCATTGTGTCAAACCTAGTCAGTGAAGCACTCACATGAGAAGAAGGAGACATGATTGATTATTCAGTGTGCAATTCTCTATTTTTGATAATTGTAGGATAACCAACCTTAAGAGTTCGTTCCAATGATGGAAAGATTTCTTAAGTTCTAATTAGCACACAAACAACAAAGTCCCCGACAACGGCGCCAATGATGAGTGGTGAGGTACCCCTATGCTCAACCATACGAATACGAGCGTTCATGCACGATCTAGTCAAAATCCAAGGACTAAGTGCTTATGCACCTTCATAGAACAAGGATGGATTAGGCAATCGTTGTTTTCCCAAGCTTACTCATATGGCACGATTGTATGGTTAAGTAAACTTGAGGTATATGATTTTTATGCTTTTTATGTTTTATGTCCTAGTGCTAAAAAGGGAAGAAGTGAATTAATTGAATAACTAATTTAATTTAACTAATTAGCTAGGTCCTAACTAGTCCTAACATCAGTATCCATTTCCACTTCCCGTCCACATCTTGAACTAGTGCAACACTACTGGGATTACCAAACACTAATCGTTACTAGGTTACCAAATGTTCCATGCATGCTCAAAGTGGTCATACTAAGTGTGCTTACTTGTGGAACTTAATGAATCAATAAAAGCAACATTGATTAACTAATGAAAGCATCAAAGAATTGTAAATAACATTAAAGGTTAGAAATAAGCTATTTTGAATGCTGCAAGGCTTATCAAAAAGTTCAACTTTATTTCTAGACACAAGGTGTGCTTCGGTACACAATGCTCGAATAAAGATTCGTTCGCTTTATGACTCCTACTGCAAGCACTCAGAAGTAATTCTAACTTTGAAAAGGAAAAACTGCAAGAGTTCGGGTAAGGGACTAGGAACTAACTATGCAAACCAAGTGCCCCTGCCTCTTATTTATAGGCGATGAGGAAAGTTCAAACATCGGATGCCAGATATCACTTGGTGAGCTCAAATATCGTGGACCCGATATCGCAACTCATCAACTGGGATTACCAAGCACTATGCTACTGCTAGGATTACCAGGAGAATATGTGTTTATGCTTGATATTGGTTGCGCTCATTCCGCCAATTCATTAACATGCATGGAAATGTAAATATTAACTAAGTACATGGAATATAAATTGCATTAAAAGTAAATTTAATCTAAGTCAAAGTGCTGTAATGAATAAGAATCAATATCAATCTTATAACCGTTCATGAAATGTGTCCAGGTACATTGCCACTCGAATAAGATGTCATCCAATTGACTCAGATCCACACTATGGGCACTCACTAACTATTCTCTAAGATTATGAAATAAAACTACAAGATTTTGGCTACTCTATTGATTAAAGAATTGCATAAACATAGATGTGAGTGCGTATTTATAAAAAAAAATAGACATTGCATCGACAAGGTCATGTTGATGTAATATACTACATCAATGGGGCCTAGTTGATGCAATAAACCATGTCAATGGGGCCTAGTTGACACAAAAAATAATATCTCATCATACCCCCACAACTAAATGAAAACTCACCCTCAAGTTCTTTACAAAATTGAGAAGGTATCAGATTATTGATTAGCTTTTGACATAACAAAACAAGACAAAATAGACATAATGAAACTGAGTGCCACATTAAAAAATTTTATTTTAGTGGATGTATACAAAATGATAGAGTGACAAAAAAACTAGATAGACATTAAAGATTAAAATATTTGTAGAGGTCTTTAAGAATCCAATGAAGATTATTCTTCTTGCTGCTACTAGTGGTGGTAGACTTCCAACCTAGATTGTTATGTCAATGCTTCTCTAGTTATGTGAGACATTTTTGAAGGATGAACTGAAATTTCTTCTCATCGTGCCATGGATCTAGCAAACATGCAATGTTTGAGTTGCTATCTTATATGTGCTATGATTTTTCCATGGGCATATCCTCCGTTGTTCCCCTCTTGGCTTCATTTTCATGCTTGGCAAAAGACCTTCCCTAGCCATTTCTTTAGCATCACCTATAGTAACCAAAGCATCAACATTAGTTTTGGTAAATTTTACTTAATAATTAACCCTTTTCAAATCCCTTAGTTTTCGTTTAAGCACAAGGTGATGATAGCATACTATGCCCAAGGCTATGAGGTAACTAAAATCATCAAGCTATTCACATTATTTTGATCAATTACTATTAGTTACCATGATGTTCGAATATAGGATGTTAGAAAAATTTCAAAATTTCAAAGCAAACATCCCTAGCCCCCATGACTAATAAGCATAACTTTGAAAGCACACAAGTTTTCAAACAATTGAAACCAAAGGTCTAATTTAGAAGATGACCAAGAAATATTAAACTTAAAGGATATTTTAACAAAAAAGTAGGAAAAAATAAAAAAGTAATTGAAAGTGATGAGAAGAAATTCCAAAATTATGCATAAATTTAGAGAAACTATCATTGATGTTCTAGAAGATGTGAAGGTTAGTACAAAGCCATGATCAACAAAAGTTATGCAAGTGGATCCTCCCCAAAGTAGGCTCCTACCATAATGCCCTTACAAAACCACTTCTATAGATGTTTGTGGGTACCCAAGAAGTTAAATGTAGACCTTGACGCTATTCCAAAAAACACACAACTATTATGGTTGGGATGTTGCAATATACTACACAAAACCAAAAGGCTCATAATTGTATGCAGTAGTTAGGTGAATAATGGGATGAGAAGGGATTGCAAAGATCGGGATGTAAGGTACTTGACCATGTACACAATAGGTTCTTATGATAAATGTGATTAAAATGATCAACATACCTATCCATCCAAGCTTAGACCAAGTCCATACCATGAATAGTAACCTTGCATTGATGTGTTTATTTCTTTCGACCACAATGAGTCCACAACCACCTCAAAGAACCATCATCACTTCAAAAAGAGAAGGAAGGAAAGGCCTTAGTTAGAGGGGAACCTTCAAGCATGGGTAACATATCTTTTCAGCCCCATAACTAGTGCTTGTAGCCCATTATTGTATTTACAGGGTGTGCTTTGAATTCCCATCATTGTTTTTTTCTCTCTTTTTTCTTCTTTTTTTGTTTTTTTTTCTTTTTGAAATGGGAACCACATCATGCAAAGATAAAGCTTCCTTTTTATTGGTTGATGAAGAAGTGATGATATGTTTTAAGAGGAATCATAAACCACATGAAGAAGGACAAGAAGAAAACCCAACAAGTTACCTTGAGGTCACACCCTTATCATTCCCACTTTGGTCATTCCCTCTTTCTTCAAGGTATAATGATCATTGATTAATTTTAGTTTCATAAAAGAAGAAACAAATTTTTTCCATGAAAAATACCTTTTATTTAGAGAACTAGAGGGATGGATGAGGTGGTCTCACTACTTTACACAATTACTTACCTAGTCATCTTGATAAAATAGCACAAAAACCCAGCACATAGCATTGAATTCTACATCATGACTTGGCAATCTTATTAACAAAAACATGAAATACATTCATTAAATATAAAGGGAATGACTCAAGAAAAGAGAAAAATATAAAGAAAATAAAAATATTAAGAAATGAAAAATATATAAAGAATCAGAAAATTTCAGAAGAAACAAGAAAATGATAAAAAATTGTAAAACAAAAACAAGGAGAAAAACACTTATTAGTTCTTGAACCAAGATGGACCATCTTCCCCATGACTAATCTTATGGCTACACATTTGGGAGATGGACTGCAAAATTCCTTGGTTATACACGATTAGTTTTCCATCTATCATTATTACTAATTTAATTAATTATGTGGTAGCACATTTAACATTAGTGACAATCTCATTTGAATCATTCTAAGATGTATCTTCATCTAGACTAGAAGGTATTTTCATTTTGGGTGGATCCAAATGTATTTTCTTCTTCTTCTTGATTTTTTATTTTAATCCCTAAGTCTTCATGTTTATAATCTTTTTTGGTGTATAATTAGAGTGTAAGATATATGCATCTAAGTCCTCTGTTTGGTTTATTTTCTTAAGTCTAAAACTAATAAGCAAATTAATTATCTCCATGCATCTTTGAAACAACTTTATATTCTCATTTTCAAAACACTAGGTGTCTTCTCATTTAGTGGCACTACATAGACTGGTCTTTGCTCATATACCTACTCCTAAACTTTATTGTGGGCCATGTTAATATTTTGAATTTTTGACCCACAACTACACCCTTTACTATTAGTGGTAATGCATGGATTCTTTTGTCTCTCCATAGTGATAGGTTCATCGTTTCTATTAGGTGTTGGCACAACATTGGATGTTGGCCTTTGCGTAGGATTAGAAGACATTAGTTGTGAAAAGAAGGGTGTTGCACTTGATTAGCATTGTGCTAGTTTGGATGAGTTAGTAGGTCCACAAGTGTTGTGCTTATGCATGGGAACCATCCCAAAGAAAGGGAGTTTCCAAGATTATGGTGAAGATCTACTGGCATTATCATTTTGGTGTATGTTTGTAGCACAAGTGGCATTCTCTTGTTGATGTTGTGGTGTTGAACCTTCCTATGTTGTTGATGGTGACATATGGTGGAGGGAAGTATGAGAATATTGAAAATATGATGAAGGATGAGAGGTGTGAGGTGGTGATCCTTCAGAAGATGTCGTACCACGACGATATTCAAGAGAGTGCTAGTAGCGATTTGAAGTAGAGAAAGTAGAACTAGTTGGGAAATAGGCTATTGAACATAGTACCCATATGGGTTCGGCTGGTAGTAAGGGTAGTGATGGTTTGATGATGGCCTCCCCCACAAATATGGGTTTTTCCACTATGTTGAATCATAGTGTTGAGGGTGGTAAGAAGTTCCACTAGGATGGTATAGTTGGGTGTAGGACTATCTATAATTACCTTATGAGAAAGGCAACGTTCTAGGCATTTGCTTTTGTACAAACTTGGAATTCAATGTAAAAGCCCAATACATGATTGGACAATAGCCCTTTGGATGGTCATATAGGTAGATGTCACATCCATCTTCTTCTTCTATGGTTGAGTCTATAGCCTCTTCTTCTATAGCCATTTTCCTTGTTTTCCAATAAGTGTTCTTAGTTGTTTCTTGGTTCTTCTTCCTTTGTTTATTGTGATCACCTAATTTATTTTGTGTTACCTTCTTTACAATTTCGACAAAAGTTGTAGCTTTTTCATTTATCCACTCTGACATCCAATCTATCCTTTCCTAGAGTTCATTAAGAGATTGTTGCAATGACAAGGTTTGTTGTGAAATCACCTCATTAAGAGTTGCCTATTTTTCCTCATCATAGGGACCTTCTTCTTTTGAAGAGTCGGGTCCTAGTGATATTTCTCAACATTCTCTCATTTACATAGCTCTTCTTCTTCTTTTTCCACCTACTTGATTAGTCATTGTATTTGATGGACATTTAGTTCATATAATCAACCTTGAGCATACATCCCAAGGGTCTCCCTCATTTTATTAAAGAAGCCCATCTATGATGTGGAAAAGTTGCTATTTTTGAAAGAAATCATAGCTAGGAAATCTATGTAGTAGCAAATAGGGTCACATCCAAGGATTCATGATTTTCTTGCTTCCACCCTTGGATTTGTTTTCTTAAGTTGGACACTCTTGCATTAGGTTTGATATTTTTCATTGAGAAGTTCTAGCATTGTGGACCATTAGTATACCAACTTTTAGCTTTGTCTATTAGTGTCCTAGGGAAGAGCTTAAGCTTTTACCACTTATTTTTGATATTTTGCAAGGCACACATCATGGAAGGCTTGTAAATGATGTTGTGGATCAGAATCATAGCCTCCCATAAATTTAGGGATATTATTCATATCGATCCTTTTTATGCAACTTTCCCTACAATGCCTATGGGGGATCTTAACTACCTCTATGATTTGCATCATGCTCTTAGTAGCCAACAAGGATTCATCATCATTGGACATGGTGTAGTGAAAGTTGCTATTTCTATTTGCCCGATTGTGGCAATTTTGGCTATGTTCATGTTGAGGTCTTTGATTTTTCCCATGGTTTTCATTTCTATCCTTATTTCAACCCCATAGTGGAGCTTTGTCTCTATACCTATGTTCATCTTCATTAGAACTAGACATTGAAGAGGAAGAGGAAGATGAGGAATTGGGAGGATTGCCATGGCTTCGATGCTATTTCCTATAGTCCCTTGATTTATGTTTTTAGGTTTTGTGGAGGTCCTAGGCCTTGAGGCCTCCCTTGGTCTAGGACTTACTTCATGTTCTCAAGGGTTGTCTACCTTAGGTGAATGTAGTCCTTGAGTGTAGTTAAGGCAGTCATGAACATATGAAACCCACACATGAGATTGGTCACTCTAATTTTCTTCAACATATCTCTCATTGGCTCTCCAATGAATGTTCTCTTCATATGATGCATTATCATTTCCTTGTGAAAGAGACATTGTTGTTGGTGTATGATGTGTGTGACTTAGTATTTTCCCAGAGGTAGTTCATTAATGTGTTTACAGTGATCATGTATGATATAACTAATCTAGATAACTAGCACCATCCTAAGCAATGATGGCAATGATGAGCAGCAAGGTATCCCCTATGCCCAACCATACAAATCACAAGCATTCACACACAATCTGGTCAAATTCCATGGATGGGACTAGTTGTGGGATCTAGATCATTATGCCTTGATTATAGTTTGTTGTCTTTCCACTTGGACTAGTGGTAGCTTTGTCATGTATGGTTTAGTCCAAAGTGAGACATATGATTCTTGATGTTGTTGCAGCCTGATGTTACTCCTAATGATCATAAAGAAATTAATTATTTATACTAATTAATAATGAAAAGTAAAGTCTAAACTAGTTTACGGGTGATAAGTGTCCATTCCCAGCTTGCCATACATGTCCTAAACCCATGTATCCACTACTGGGATTACCAAGTGTTATGCAACTAGGTGAACCAAGAAATAACATTGCCGAGATTACCAAGAGAATATGTTTTTATGCTCGAAATTGGTTGCGCTCATTCCACCAATTCATTAACATGCATGGAAATGTAAATATTAACTAAGTACATGGAATATAAATTGCATTAAAAGTAAATTTAATCTAAGTCAAAGTGCTGTAATGAATAAGAATCAATCTCAATCTTATTGACGTTCATGGAATGTGTTTAGGCACATTGCCACTCAAATAAGGCACCATACAATTAACTCAGATCCACACTATGGGCATTCACTAACTGTTCTCTAAGATTATGGAACAAAACTACAAGAGTTTGGCTACTCCATTGACCAAGGAATTGCATAAACATGGCTGTGAGTGCATATTTATAGACAAAAATAAACACTGCATCAATAGGGCCATAGTGGCAATTGTTCCTAAGGTATTACCTAGTCAATTATTCTTAAGATATTATCTAGAGAGAAGGGATTATCTAGTTAATTGTTCTTGAGGTATTTTCTAAAATGGTTGAGAAGTCAAACCTTTGTTGACTTTTATAAGGTATATGCTCTCAACTACCTTTACATACAAAATATATATAATCTAGAAACTAGACACTAGACAGTTTTATTATGTTTAGGAAATCACAAAGGATTTTTTGGACAGTTATAATGCCTCAACATACTATTGACGAAAGTTCAAAATATTATTGATGTAATGCCCCAAGTAGATAGGGTCCATTTGAAAGAAAGCAATTAACATATTACAATTACAAGTATAATTTAATCAAATGTGAGTCAAAGATAGGTAACATAAAAAAATATATGTTCTTCATCTTCTATGCTTTGTTTTTATCTATTTTTTCTATCCTTATTGTCTACTTTTCTACCTCTTCTTTGTAGTTGCCTTGATTACTTTTTTATAAAATTTTTGTTCAAACTGTCAAGAGAAAATTATTTACTATAAGTCTACACTTAGAAATTTTCATTTAATATTCAAAAATATTCATGATCCAATAGAGAGTTTTTTGGTTAAAAGATGCAAAACATGTTGTGATGAGTTGAGAGCAAGGTTAGTTGTGTTGGTAATTAGATGTAGAGAAGGCTGTGATGAGCAAAGAGTAGGGTCAAGTCTAATAGAGAGTTTTTGGTAAGTGACCAGGGATTATAGGTATTACAAAAAAGTATTATTTTGATGGGGGCTAGTAATATATTATTGGGGGGATTGTGGAGCTTACAAAAAAATAGTATTTAGATTGGGGAAATGATGCTAATGAAATAGTGTTTAATTTGGAACATTACTTATTATCAAATTTTTTAACATTTATAGTGTGTCAAAAACTATAAGTAATTGAAATAGTAACATTAATAAGTAGGCCTTATTACATTATTACATTACATTAATACTTATTATCAATTTGAAATAGTAATTGTACTTATAACATAATAGTGTGTCAAAAGTCAAGAGTAGGCCTTAAGTGATTTCTTCCTATAACATAATAATGCATGCTTGCAATGCTCATAACAATGTTATGTACCTTCACCTAGTTGTTTAAGCTACTATGAACATTGCAAATTCACAACTATTGTGCCTCCACCTATTAGCTTAATTTGTTTTGGTGCTTTGATTTTAAGTTGAAGGCAAGGTACAAGACTTTTACCTTCTTTGGCTAGATATTCTAGTCTGTTCTTCTACCTTGCTTCACTAGAAAGCATACAAAATACAAAAATCAAATCATTAATTTCTACATATTTTATATATAAGGTGGCCAAGAGTGTATGGCTTGGAAAAGTCAATAAAGGTTTGACTTCTCAACCATTCAAAAATCGAAGATTGACTGGATATTATCTTCTCTCTAAAGAAAATGTCACATTAAGGACAACTAAATAGCAAGAGTTTGAAATGGAGGATGGGAAGGAATTGATGGAATTTTTTGTAGTGTTGGAAGCATAGTCTTTTTAATCATCTTTAAGGAGACATCTTCTTTAGAGAAAAGGAAGTTTTTTGGATTATGTGAACTTAGCACTAGTTGGATGCCTTAGATAGCTAAGTGCTAAGATGCTAACCATTGTCCTCGCAATCATACTTATGTAGGTTCAAGTTATATGGTTAAGTGCAACTAAGATGTATGATTGTATTTTTTATTATTAAAATATTTAAAATATTAAAATAATAAAAAATTAGCCTACTTAATCTTGAACCTAATCTAATCTAGCCTAGCATAGCATAGAGTACCATTCTCGATTCACTATACACATCTTGAACTTGTACTAATGCTACTAGGTTACCAAGTGTATCACTAATGGGAATACCAAGTGATTTATTACTAAGATTACTAAGCATTAATATGTTTATACCTAAAATTAGTCATACTCATGAAAATTAACTAGGTGAAATCAAATAAATTATTTAAATATATATATATGGAAATAAATGAAAATTTAAAGTAAATTGTAAGAAATAAAATTATAGCACTAGTACAAGTGCTACAATTGATGGAACAAAGCTTGATTTTATTACCATCATGTAAGTATATCTTGGTATATCATGTACTCAAATAAAACTTTGCATAATTTATTTAATCTATGTTGTGGGCACTCAAAGGGAAAAATATTATAATTTTTGCAGGAGATGATTGCAAGAGTCTACCTATAGAATGATGAAAAAGTGCCATGAATAGGGTGGGTATGTATAGATATAAAAATTTATGGAGACCATGTCAATGCATCATTCTATGCTACAGTAATGCATATACATCAATGAGGATATGTTAACACATATGCATTGATGTGCCTAACTTTTTAGTATTCATCATATCTCTAGGACTTACAGATAACTCTTCCTTGAGTTAACAAAATTGGGACCAAGTTGTTGACAAATTGAGGAAGTATGGGACTAACTAACTAACTAATACTTGATTGTTGAATTACATAAAAAACTACTTAAGTAATTTTTACAATTGGACTCAAAAATAGGACACATTAATGACTGTAGCCAATATGCACAAAAAATAATCCTAAAGCAGATATCTTAAGTTGTGCTTAGAGGTGGTGGCTCAAATGGTTGCTCCTCCAATCTTGCTTCTTATTGTGATTGTCTTGCTACTACTAATACTTTTTTTGCAGTTTAAATATGTATAGTAGTACCTTAATATTCTCCTATTTATTCTTGTGGTTCCTTATTATCTAGGTTGTATTCCCTAGAGTGGATGGTGTAGGCACATTCTAGGGGTAAGATAAAGTAGAAAATATTTCCTTGGCATTGATGAACTAGATACCAAATTATTTGTATTTATTATTGAATGCTTTCATTGTATTTTTTAGTGCATGGTAGTTGATTAGTGATGAGTGTTTTGTACACCCAACCATACAAATCATAAGTGTTCACATGTGATTCAATTGAATTTCATAAAACTATGATTATTAAGTGAGTCCTCAATAATCAAACATGACATTGGAGATCATTTTTTCCCAATCATAGCTTGTACTAGCTTACTTGCTATGGTTAAGTATGACAAAGCATAAGATGTTTTTATTATTTTTATCATTAAAATATTAAATTTTAACTAATTATTGAAACTAAGGGTAACCTTGATAAGCTTCAGGCGATGACTATCACTTCTAGCTTTTCATACACATTCTAAACCCATGTACCCAGTACTAAGATTACCAAGTGTTATGCTACAGGGGAAACCAAGCAATAACACTACTAGGATTACTAAGTGAATATATGTTTATATTTGAAACTAGTCACTCTTATTTTGCTAGTTATTTAATGTGCATGAAAATGTAAATATTAACTAAGTTTAGGAAAAGTAAATTATGTTAAAATAAAATTTATTTTAAGTCCAAATGTTGCAATGAATAGGAATCAATCTAGATCTTATTGCTATTCATGGAATGTGTCTAGGTATAATTCTGTTCGAATAAGACTTCATATGATCAATTCAATACTCATGTTGCACACACTCAAAGGGAAATTTAGCTAAGTTCTATGGAAAAAAAACTAGAAGAGTCTAGCTACTAGAATGACCAACACTTATCATAAACGTGATAGGTGACCTGTATTTATAGGCATTTATTGTAATTGTGATATCGTATTTGCAACATAACATCCCAACCTATGATATAGCAGATGTGATGTAGCAGCTATAATATTGTAGATGAAATATCTTAGTTTACTAGTACAATGTTGATGCTTCGTCATATCCCCATAGCTTACCAAAAACTCACCCTAGAGTTGTACAAAATGAATAAAATTTTATTACAAATAATTGTGGGATGATTAGGATTAGAGTGACTGACATGATAATTATGAGTATTACATTACAAATTTTATTTGAGTTGATGTATTACAAATTGATAAAAAGACTAGATAGACATCAATGTTTATAAAATTATAAAAATCTTCAAAAAGCCACTGATGGTGAGTCTTCATATTGCATTATTATTTTGGCACTTTTCTTTTTATGTAGAATTTTTAAAGGATGTATTAAAATGTCTTCTCATCAACCAATGGATTTCTAGGTAGCAATCATATGATGTTTGAGCTTAAATCCATACTTCTACTGTTTGTCCATAGGTATATCCTTCTTTATCCTCTTCTTGGCCTCTTTTCCTTATCTTTGTGAAAGACCTTCAACCTTAGGCATTTATTTAGGCATCATCTGTAGTCATAAAAGGATCAATGTTAGTTTTGGTAATTTTTCCTTAATGACTAAACCCTTTCAAGATGTTTGGTTAGCTCAAAATTTGAGAAATTTGGCATTTAATCTTAATCTAATTATGAAATAATATTCCTAAGAATCCAAGATAACTAAAATCATTAAGTTATAAAGCTATTTTGATTACTCTTATCATTAGTTACTAAAATGTTTGAAAATGGGGCATTACAAAATTTTTAAATATCCCATCCTTGGCCCCCATGACAAATAATCTTAACTCTGGGAGCACATAAGTTTTCAAATAATTGAAATCAAATGTCTAGTTTTGCAAGATATTACAAATGCATCAAAATATCTATAATCATGAGATTTCAAAATGGTCAAGAAATATTAAATTTGAAAAAAAATTAAATATAAATACATTAATTAAAATTGATGAGAAGTAGTTCTAAAATCATGCATAAATTTAGAGAAGATGCTCATGATATTTTTGAAGGTGTAAGGTTGGTTCAAAGCCATGATCAAAAACATTTATGTAAGTGGGTCCTCCCCAAAGCAAGCTCATATCATAATGTCTTTACATAACCACTTCATGAACATCTTAGAACTTAAATATGGGTTATGTCTTTACTCCAAACAACACACAACTACCTCGATTGGGATCTTGTACTATACTGTACAAAAACCATTAGGTGCATAATCATATGCAGTAAGAAGGTGAATAATGGGATGAGAAGGGATTAAAGAGTTTGGGATGTGAGATACCTTATCATGACTACAATAGGTTCTTATGTCAATTATGATTAAGATGATCATCATACCTATTCATATAGGTTTTGAGTCAAGTCCATACCTTTACCATGGACATCGCATTACCTCATATTGAACTTATTATCATAGAACCATCACAACCATATGAAAACATGACTACTTAATAAAAGAAACAAGGAAATCGTTTTGATTAATTAATTATTTAAACATTAAAATTTGAGAAAACTTGACCATTGGTTAGAAGGGTGTCTTTAGTCATGAGTAACATGACTTTCCAACCCAATAGTTAATGCTAATCCCACTAAAGGAACACCTTTAGGCATGGGTAATATATCTTTTTGGTAACATAATAAGACTAGTACAAGAGACCTCTAAGATTCATGGAAGTAGCCTAGCTTCAAGCATGGGTAACATGTCTTTTCAATGGTACTCGAGCAATCAATTTATTTTGTGAATTAATTATTAAATGACTTGTGCTTTCCTTGATAAAGGGCTATCTTTAGGCATGGATAATATGTCTTTCTAGTGACATGGCAAGGAAACACTTATTCAAGAACATACTTCCATCAAACTTATAAAATAAGTAATGTCATAAATACAAAAAGTAGTAAGGCCCATAGAAAAAGTACAAAGAATTAGCAAGTTAGCTTGACATCACATCTTTTCCATTCCCTTGTGGTCTTCCCCCCTTTCTTTTAAGCATAGTGATCATGAGTTAATTTTAGTTTTATATAAGAAGAACCATATTGTTCTTATGATAAAGTCCTCTTATATATAGAAACTAGAGGGATGGATGATGTAGTCTCATTACTTTAGCTAATTATTTCTCTAATTTTTTTGATTGTATAGGACAAAATTCCAATGCATGGTGTTGATTTCTACATCATGAATGATAATATTATTGACAAAAACATAGTAAAAATCCATAAAAATACAACATAGCTAACTACAAAAATAAAAAAATTATAAAGAAAATGAAAATAATAAGAAATAGAAATCATACTAAGAATTGGGAAATTTTGAAAAAATAGGAAAATGTCAAAAGAATTATTAAAATGTTTTTTAAAAAAGGTGAAAATTTTGGCCCTAAAAAGGTGTCAAGTTAGATGGTTATCTCCTCCATAACTAAGTTGAAGGGAGAAGATCCTAAAAATGGAACAAGCTTAGCTTTATGTTAAGGCATCTTTATTGGTCTTGGTCACTTGAAAGTTTTTGAAGGATTTAACTTGTTGAACATTAACTAGTATGTGCTTAGTTGGGCTTCTTGGGTGGTAAATTTTCATGGCCTTAATAGGAAAGGTTAAATGTATAATGTAAATTCCTTCTCATAATTTTTGAAAGTTAGTTTGTTGAGGTACATGTGCAAGATTCTAATAGATAACCTTGTCTTTCAATTGAAATTTGATCCTTTTTATTTTGGCATCATGTCAATTTTTCACTATATGTTGTATGCACTTCATTTATCATAAGGACTACTATTTCTATTTTCATCTAGTACATTAAGTGTAATCAATCATTCTTTTTGTACTATATTGATGTCTAGGTCAAGATCACATGCAATTGTAAGTCCACAGAGTTTAATTTGAGTTGTCAGTTTAGGTAACTTTCCATACACTAAATCATAGGGAAAGTATCCTATAAGAATTTTCCATGTTGAGTAATAGGCCCATAAGATGTTGTTGAGTTTAGTCATCTAGTCTTTTCTATATCTAGTAATAGTCCTTGTGAGGATTCTTGTAATCTCCCTATTGGTTACTTTAGCTTAATCATTGACTTGGGGATGATAAGATGTTGTAAGTTTATGCTTCACCCCTAAGCATTACATTAACTTTCAAAGATAGCACCTATGAAATGGGTTTCATTGTCAATGATTAGTGTCCTACACATACCAAACCTATTTACCACATGTTCTTAAAAGAATTGAGCTACAGTAGAGAAAGTATAGTCAATGATGATTGGAGCTTCAACCCATTTGGTATAGTAGTCCATAGCAACTACGATGTAAGACTTTGCATTAGACATGGGAGTCATAAGCCTCATGAAATCAATTTTCCAAAGATGAAAAGGTTCTACTAGCTAAATCCACTATTAGGATCCTTCCATTCTAGTCATCATTCCTCCATGTCATTAACACCATTTAGGTGAATGAACAAAATTATAAGCATATTTGAAGATTATAGATCAAAACTATCCTTCCATTAGGATTTTAATGGTTGTTTTGCTAGTATAATAACCCCTACAAGAACCTTCATAAGCATATTGGAGATCTTGGAGTTGATCATCATTAGGTATACACCATTGTACTAGGCCATTTGCATAGATCTTATAAAGGTTTTCCTCTATCTCCAAGTAGTACTTGGCTAAGTAAAGAAACTATTATTTTTTCTTGTAGCCTGATTTATTAAGAGTCTTTTGAGTGACTAGATAGGTAAGGAACTCATCATACTACATTGAAACCCCAGGTATTATGATTTCAACTACCTTGACAAAAAGTAACTCATCTAGGAATTAATTAGATAAAGGTTCTTCATTAGCCTTGTTATCCCATCTTATCTAAGAAAAATAATAATAATAAAAACATTCTAAGGAAAATAACCAAATAAAAATCTCAATATCCTTTCTATTCATCATTATTAAATTAAATTCTTGTAGGAACACCAACCATGGTATAACATGCAAACTCAATATTGTTTTATTCATAAGGGAGCAAATGGAAATGTGGTCAATATACATAAAAACTAAATATTTAAGCACATAGTGCATAAATTTTTCAGGAGCATAGACTAATGTCATTAATTCTTTTTCTATTGCGGTGTACTTGATTTGTGTACCTACAATGATTCTACTTGCATAATGGATGTAATATGAATATTTATGAACATCCATTTATGTGAACACTACTCCTAATGCATAATTAGATGAATCAATCATGTGTTAAATAATTTGCACTAATTTGGTGCTCATATAATTTGTGTTTCCATGAGATTCTTCTTCAAGAGTTGTAATGCTTTCTTACATCCCTTGATCCATGTGAATTCTATATCTTTCTTAGTAAGCTTCATCAATGATTTTGAGATTCTAGAGAAATTTGCAATGAAGTGCCTATATTAAATAGTATACCCAATAAATGACCTCACATCTTTTATTATTTGAGACTTTTGGGTGATTCCTTGAATGATTTTTATCTTTTTGGAATCTATTTCAATGCCTTGTACTAAGATCCAATGTTCTAGAACAATGTCCTCCTAGACTATTATATGGATCTTTTTCCAATTAAGCTTTAATTTAGTTTCTATACATTATTTTAGTAATTACTCAAAATGGTCTAGTGCTTATTCAAAATTCCCACTATAGGTGGAGAAATCATTCATAATGACTTTCACATGATTACCAATTTGTTGCTGAAAGATAGTAAGAACAAGATGTTGGAAGGTTGTAGGATCATTACATAGAACAATAGGCATCTTTTTATATGCAAATGTTTCCTAGGGACTTATAAATACTATTTGACCTAGTCTTCTCATGCAATTTGGATTTGATTATAGCCACTATAACTATCCAAAAAACTATAATATTGATGCCCTATTATAGTGTCCAATACTTAGTTCAAATATGACAAGAAAAAGTGGTCCTTGAAGGTGGCCATATTCAATAACTTGAAATTTATGTATACTCTTCATTGCTCTTCTTTCTTTAGTACAAGAACAAGTGGACTTACCCATTCACTATCCATCATAGAATAGATGAAGCTAGCCTTAAGGAGATTTTATGTCTTCTTTAACAACTTACTTTAGTTTTGCATTCCACCTCCTTTGTGGCTATCTTTTGGGCTTGATGGTTGTGTTTGTGTAAATTTGATGTTGGCATATGCATGGATCTACACCTATTATTTAATGAATAGAAAAAGGTTGGTAGTCATTTTTTTAACTAATTTTAATAGCATCTCTTTTTCTTCCTTAATAAGGTGGACATTTATAATTACTGGTTTTTCATTGTTTAAGAATATATATTTTAATAATTTTGGCAATTTGTTTGATTCTAAGGGCTCCAATTTAGAGGTATATAGGGCTTCCAACTCTTCCCATTTTGCTCCCAATTCCTGCTTAATTTTTTCTTTAGAGAGTTGTTACCTTATTTTCTCTATTTCATCCATCTTATCTATGTATGCACATATGAGGATCTTTGCTTGTTGCATGCACATTATAGATCTTGAGCTATTATATGTAGTCAACCACTAAATGCCTTGTTTTGTTATTACTGTGTATAGGAACTTTTGAATAATTGTAGATTTAACACACCTCTTGCATTTAGCGATGCTTGTACTTTTGATGGTCTATATCTTTTGTATGTAGTTGTAATCTATGTTATTATACATGATGCATGGAACTCTTCTTTTCTCTATTTTGTTAAATTTATTTTCTTTGAAAATTTCCAGGAAAAGGTCTTTGATTCCTTGCTTGGCATCATTTGTACTTAGCTAAGCCATTTCCATAACGATTAAGAAGTTCTCCTTCTAATATTTCTCATGGATTACTAAAACCTCTATGGGATATGGCCACCTACTAATAATAGTTACAATGTCTTCTATTAATTCCAATGAAACAATAATGGATTACTCCACAAGCTCCAACTTGATATTACATTTTTTAAGTTGAGTGAGGTTTCATGTCTTATACATGTCTTGGAAGATTAAATTTATAATGAAACCAAATCCAATAGAGCCTTGCATGGGTCATTTCCTATAATCTGTAAATAGATCAATGGGCTTCTTGGGACAATTTTTTTCGTGGAAAGATGTCCTACTTTTATTCAATCTATCACTACATTGATCAAAATGATAATTTGAAATTTTAAGATGCTTGAATTAAATTCATGTGCATTCATGGGAAATGTAAATAAAGGAGAACATCATAATAGGAAATTGTTGTTTTGAATTGGGGCTAGATGTTTGCTTAGTGGGGAATGACTTCATGTTTTAATTAATGAGGAAGCCTAAGAAAATATTATTTCTTCTAGAGTAGTTGCTAGATTGGATTTGATAACTAATCCTTATCCAAGATCCTATAAAGTGCATTGGTTGTCTAGAAATATTTCCCAAGATGTGAGGGAACAATGTAATTTGAGATTTAGAATTGGGAATTTTCATGATGTGGTGAAATGTGATGTCCTTCCAATAGATTGTGTTGATGTAATTCTTGGTAGACCTTGGAATTTTAACAATGATGCTTAGTTTGATGAAGCAAGAAATGTATGGAGTGTAGCTAGACTTGATAAAATCCATGATTTGATTCCTATAATAGCTAAACAAGTGAGGTAGTAAAGCTCATGTAATGCTTCTTTAATCCTTCTAAAAGAAAGGGAATATATTAAGGAACATGATAAAATTGCTTTTTGTTTTTTTGTTATGATAATAGTTGCTGCTAATCATGATGATGTGTAGGTTGAACTTCCTACAAGTGTGCTAGGCTTGAAGAAGAAATTTTTCAAGGTGTTTAAAGGAAAATTGGATGGACTACCCTCAATGAGGAATGTACAACATCAAATTAACTTCATTCCTAGTACTACCATTTCAAACAAGAGAGCCTATCAGATGGCACCAAATTAGAGGGCTAGATTACAAAGGCAAGTAGAAAAGTTACTTACAAATGGCTTTGTGAGGAAATCCATTTCATCTTGTGTAGTTCCAACATTGCTAGTGCCAAAAAAGTACAATGATGAATGGAAGATGTGCATTGATTCAAGGGCAATAAATAGGATAACCATGAGGTATAGGTTTCCTATTTCAAGGATGGATGATATTCTTGATGTCCTTAATAATGCAGAGATTTTTAGCAAAATTGATCTAAAAAATAAGTACCATGAAATCAAAATTAGGCTTGGTGATGAGTGGAAGATAAATTTCAAAACATTGGATGGATTATTTGAATGGTTGGTAATGCTATTTTGGCTCATGAATGCACCTACTACATTGATGAGGTTGATGCATGATGTATTGAAGGACTTGATTGGTATGTGTTGTATTGTTTGTTTTGACAATATTTTGGTGTATATCTCTAATGAGAAAGAGCACTTGAATCACTTGAGGATAACATGTCTTAAGTTGGAAATGGCATAGTTGGTAATCAATGTGAAGAACAGTCATTTTTTTCAAGAGATAAATCACATATTTAGGGCTTGTGGTTTCTAATAACAAGATTTAGATGAAAGCTTCCAAGGTGAAGGGTATTAGGAATTGGCCAAACTCCTAAGAATCTTGGGGAGGTAAGATCATTTCTTGGTTTAGCAAGTTTTTATAAATGGTTCATCAAAGATTTCAATGGTATTTCATGATCTATGTTTTCTTTGTTGAAGAAAAATAAAGATTTTAGGTGGGATAATGAAATCCAAGGAAGCTTTAACTTGTTAAAAGAAAATATTACAAGTGAATCAATACTTATAATTCTAGATTTTCAAAAGCTTTTCTAGGTGGAGTTGGATGCAATTAGACTTACCATTGGTGGGGTACTTTTAGAAGAAGGTAGGCTTGTTGCATTCTTTTCTAAAAATTTGAAGGAATCAAGGCAAAAATATAGCATATATGAGAAGAAGTTACATACTATTCCTCAAGAAATTAAGCATTGGAGGCATTACTTATTGCCTAAGAAGCTTACCTTGATGACAAACCACAAAGCACTTCAATTTATAACTCACAAAAGAAGTTGAGTGTAAAGCACATGAAGTGGGTTGCAAAGATACATGAGTTTAATTTTGTGTTAAAGCACAAACATGGAAATGTTAATGTAATGGTTGAGGCATTATTGAGGGTGCATGTGGCAAATTTCAGCCTACCTCATGTGAAGGTATGGGTGATTTTGCTTCCTTGTATAATCATGATGATGATTTTGGATAGGTTTGAAGGAGTCTTAAAGAACCATTTATGAGCAAGATAGACTAGTGGGGGAACTATCATATTCAAGATGAACTATTATTTGAGAATGGAAAGGTATGTATTCCTAATTGTTATTTTAGGAAAAATATTTTATTTGAAAAGCATTGTAGTAGCATGGTAGATGACATGGGTAGGGATAAAATAATAGAACTTTTGGGTAGGTCCTATTTTTAGCTTAGTATGGCAATAGAAGTTTCAAATTTTGTGAAGGAGTACATGACATGTCAAAAGTGCAAAGGAGGTAAAGATATGGATGGATACTTTATGCCTTTGCCAATTCCCAAAGGTCCATGGGAAAGTGTGTCAATGAACTTTTTCAGTGATATTCCAAAGGCCAAGAGTAGAAACGGTGCAATATTTATTGTTAGTAATACATTCTCCAAGATGGTACTTTTCATTCCATGCAAGAAAATGAGTGATGCTTCTCATGTTGTAAATTTATTTTTCTAGCATGTTGTGAAGTTGCATGATATTTCTTTGAATACTATGAGTGATAGATACTTAAAGTTTACAAGTCATTTTTGAACGCCCCTTCGAAAGATTTTAGGAATAAAGTTGAATTTTTCTAGTGCATATCATCAATAATCTAATGGCCAAATGAAGGTGTTGAATAAATCCTTGCTAAACATATTAAGATGTTTGTGGTGGATAATGATTTTGTAGGACATGAACAAGAACTCCATAGTGAGATCTGAGAGCTTAAGGAAACAAGATCTATGATGAGATCTCAAAATAAAGACTACATGAGCAAGATGAGAGCATGGATGAAAACAAAGACTATAAATCAAATGAAGATGCTCCAAGGACTAGTAAGAAGGCAAATTAATAGGAGAAAGCCTCAAAAGTCAAAGCTCAAAAGTTGAGAAGACATCTTTGAAAATTGTAGACATCTATATGCAATAGTAGACATCTCCCTCTAGATGTCCTACTACAAACGTTCCAACTACCAGTGAGACGTTTCTCCTAAATTGAGGCCAATCTCAGTTAGATGTTCCAACTTTGAAGTAGACATCTACACTAGCTACTTGGTAGCCATTACATGAACTTTAAGGAGTTTTTGAAAACTCGAAGGTTATAATATGATGTCAAAATATTAGGAATTGACAAGTACTATTCACACATAAGCTCCTCATTGTTTATTCTATAGAATTCTATTTATGATCCTCATTGTACCATCATTTTCCTGATTGTAATTTGTATTAAGTTTCAAGTGCAAGAACCTGTAAATTTAGTTATATTCTTTTCTTATTCTTTTCTCTCTTTCTTGTAGCCCTGTCAAGTTGATGTGCTTCTTGTAAAAGGGAATCCATGTTGAGCTTGTTGAGATCCTAGGGATTGAGTGATTTTTTAACATCAATATACTCTATAGCAAAGCTCAATTTTGTAAAGGTTGTAGGATTCTTGAAATCACATTTTGATCTTGTTGAAGCCTTGTGTGGGATTTATTAGTTTCATAGTGACAAAACACTTTGGAGTGGAGCTTAGAGCTTGTCTAGGGTATGGTATTCTTCAAACCATATTTTTTTTTTAAGAAACAAAGTGTAGAGATGTGCATGGATTCTACCCTCCAAGTGTGAACATACACAAGTTGGAGAACCACATAAAATTTGATGTGTTCATGTGGCATATGCAATTTTAATTGGGAAGCTTATTCAACCCCCTTCTAAGTTCTCAATTCATAAGTGGTATTGGAGCTTGATACTCTCAAGTTCATGCTTTAACTTTCAAGAGTGAACTATGGAGGGTACATCCTACACAAAGACATTGATGTTCAATAGGTTTGATTTTCCATATTGGAAGGTAAGGATGCATGGCTTCTTCAAGTCCATGGAATTTGAGGTATGAGATTCAATCCTTAAAGGCTACACACCATCAATCAATAACACGTTAAAAGCTCTCAATCCATGAAACAAATGAACACTTGAAGAAAGAGATAAGTTTATGTACGATTCTAAAGCAAAATTTTTTTTATATTGTGCATTAAATAAGTCTAAATTTAATAGAATAGCTGGATGTAAAATTGCTAAAGAAATTTGGAAAACCTTAGAGATTACCTATGAGGGCACATCCATAGTCAAACAATCAAAAATTTTGGTCTTGCAAAGTGAATATGACAAACTTAAGATGAAGGAAGATGAAAAGATTAAAGATTATTTCTTTAGGACAAATGATTCAGTTGTAGTAATTAGGGGCATAGGTAAGGACTTGACTAAAAGTGATGTAACTATAAAAATGATTAGAACACTATAACCTAAATTTAGACTTAAGGCTATAGCTATGGAAAAAATCAGAGATTTTTTGGTCCTAAAATTTGAAGAACTCCAAAATGCTGTTATTACTTATAAAATGAATCTCATAAGCAAAGAAGTAATAAAAGAAAAGCCTATAGCCCTGAAATCAACATCAAAAGAAAAGGAACTAAATGAACAAGAAATGATTAGTGAGGAAGAGATAACTCCTCTATCAAGAAGAGTTCAAAGGTTTCTAGTAAGAAAAGGAAGAAGCTTCAATCAACTAGGGACAAACCAATCTAACTACAAAGGTAAAGATAAAGGTAAGATTTTTCTCAAATTCAAATTTTAATGCATTTCCAATAGAATGTTGGGTATGTGATGGAAGAGGCCATGTGCTCTTCAAATGTCCTAGCACTAGCAGGCTACAATGAAAAGATAAGTTTGAAGCAAATACAAAAAGGAGAAACTTCTACATAAGCTAGGATGATGGAGAGCATAGTGAAGAAGAGGTTGATGACACTATGAAAAATTCTTAGCTTATATGTATGGCCCTTACAAATGAAAATTCATAAGAGATTTATGATGAACTAAGAGGTAAGCATGATGAAACGTATAATGAATTATGTGAGGAAATTCCTATTTTACATTATCTACTCCAAAAGGTAAAGAAAAATATGCATAGAAAATTTTCTAAAATCTATACCTTATCTTCCAAGTTAAAAAAGAAAATCTTAGACATGACAACTAATATTAATCTACTAATCCATTAGATAAAGAGAAATGTAGGGATACTCAAGAAGAAGGTATTAGTGAAAATAAAGAAAATTAACTCAAAAGTGAAAGCTTGGAAGAAACTACACAAAAGGATACTTGTCCTAGCTCAAGCATAATCAAGTTTGAAAATTCTATTCATGAAGAAAAAACTTTATATGTTTGTAAAAAATGTGATCATAAACAAGATTATTATCCTCATATTGGACAAAGGAACATTAATACTTGGTCTTGTAGTGAGTGTATCTTTTAGAATGCAACAACTTGGAAAGGAAATGTGCTAAAATCTAGAGAAATGTCTTAAAAATTGAATGAAATCATCAAAGAATATAGATTCTCATACTAGATTGAAGACATCAAAAAAGGAGCTAATGAAAGAAAATCAAATGGTGAGGTACTCCATGATAGAGGGCCTCATCTCAAACTTCATTAGTCATTTTCATATTAATAAGAAGCAAGGTGAGTCATGGTAAGTTTCTATTCCCTTGCTTGCTCGATTAAATTTAGGACACTTTTTGATTTCCTTTTAAAAATTTTTTTATATACATATACTTTCTGAATTCTTTAATCATCAAAGAAAACATATCTTAATTCAAGATATTATAGAAAAAGGGTGTCAAAGGAAGATCAAGGTAGTATGGCTATCTCTTGTGTTATTTCATGAACTATTTACCTACTTACATGTCCATAAAAAGTTTTATCCTTGAGGAAAATCTACATTTAAGAAATAAGAGAAAGGCATTGCATCCACGTTTATCATAAGATACTATTAACATGAAAAATTGGATAAAGTATTGTAGAAAAATAGCAAGGTGAGGCATGAATAGATGATGAAGCAAGACAAAATGTGTTATGATTTATGCCTAATAATTTTCTCTAATGTCTTTTCCTTTTTATAAACTTTGTTGCATCATTCAATATTCTTTAATAAACCAAATTGTGATAAATTAGTTGTAGATCTCAAAAGTGTTAAAGAAGAGATTAGCACATATGTAGGGGGATCTTGTACCTCATGAATTACTTTGGAATATCATTATAAGGGAAGTTTATGGAGACCTTCTCCAAGACATAATACTTAGGTAGGAAACAAAAGGTATATTCATTCAGTACAAACTTGAAGGTAAAACAACAAGTTTTTTTTATTCAATTCTTAAAATTCTTTTACCTAAAAGTAATCATCAATTGTACAAGCTTCTAAAATTCATTAGAATATATCTCCATGCTTGTGCTGCATCGTTTATATATTGAGAACATAGTTTTCATTAGTACTTAAGTCCCTTGTTGTATAGATGAACTAAACAATTCCTATCTTGGAGATCTCGAGCTCATTGAAGTAAGGGAAAAAAAAATTACTTTTTATTCTATAAGAAAACATCTTAAGGAAATTTTGAAAATGAATTAATGAGATTTTTTAAGCTTCCTTAAGATATATATGTGGTCAATGTGGACATCTCAATTAAAAATTTATTTGTGTGATCTATTGAGCTAGTTCTAGAATTTGATTTATTTCTTATACATTAAGTGTGTTTGTACCTATTTTCCTTCACATGAATCTACTATATCAATTCTTTGATTTTGAAAATGAGAAGAAGACTATATCTAATGAGGTTTTACTTAGATGAAATCTATATAATATATCTTGATATTATCCTTAACAATATTTTCATCCATTTTCCTGTTATAAGGTCCAAGTTACTTTTTAATGTTGTCCAAAAAGGGAAAGAATTTTATGTCTTCTTGATGTCATATTCGATTGTGATATAAATGTGGTAACTTATGTAATTGTGATGTGGTGACTTGTGATATGATTATGATCTATGTGTCATGGGAAACATTAGTATTGAATGATAATACTGACCTTATGGACACATTTGATGGATATATGTGAACATTTCTAACCTTATGATGGTATTCATGACTTTCTAGTTTAGAGAAAAGATATTCAATACTTGTTTCTTAGCTCTTGATCATAAATTCTTTGATTCAAAATTCATAAGTGTCTAAATGATTAATGAATTTTGTGTTGTATTAAGGATGCATTTTTGCATAATCTTTTATCTCTCATCATCCTTAGCTTAATCAATTTTGGGATTTACTAATCCATTTTCTTATGTTTTGGATGTCACCAAAAAAGGGAGATATTGTTGACCTTAAAAACCTTAAGGAAAATGAAGAAAATAGAATGTTTCTAGTGGATAATGATTTTGTGAGACATAAACAAGAAATCCATAATGAGATTTGAGAACTCAAGGAAACTAGGTCTATGATGAGATATCAAAATGAAGACTACATGGGCAAGATGAGAGCATGGACAAAAAAAAAAGGCTACAAATTAAATGAAGATGCTTCAAGGTTAAGAAAGAAGGCAAATTGAATAAAAGAAATCCTCAAAGGATAGAGCTCAAAACTTAAGGAGATGTATTTGAAAAATAGTATATGTCTATTTGCAACAATAGACTTCTCCTTATGGATGTCCCACTATAGACATCCCATCTACCAATGAGATGTCTCTCCTGAATTAAGGCTAATCTCAGTTAGATGTCCCAACTTCGAAGTAGACATCTATACTAGCTATTTGGTAGTCATTGCATGAATTCTGAAGAGTTATCAAAAACTTTAAGACTATAAGATGATGTTAAAATCTTGGGAATTTGTAAGCACTATTCACACATAAGCTCCTCATTATTTATTCTATGTAATTATATTCTTTCTCCTCATTGTAACATCATTTTCTTGATTGTAATTTGTACTAAGCTTCAAGTGTAAGGACTTGTAAATTTAGTTACATTCTTTCCTTTTTCTTTTCTCTCTTTCTTTTAGCACTATGGGATTGATGTGCTTCTTGTGAGAAGGCATCCATATTGAGCTTGTTGGAACTTTGCAGGGTTGAGTGGTTTCGTAGTGACAAAACACTTCAACATGGAGCTAAGAGTTTTTACAAGGTGTGGTGCCCTTCAATCGATATTTTTTTAAAAAATAAAGTTTAGAGGTATGCACAAATTCTACCCTCTCTATGTGGATGCACCCAAGTTGGAGAATCACATAAAATTTTGTGTGTTCATGTGGTTGGTTCAATTTTAATTGGGGAAATTATTCAACCCCCCTTCTAAGTTCTCAATCCATAACTACATGAGTGGAACTCACTTCTAGCCCTATTCCCCTGTTCACATGAGTTCACTATTTGAAGGATGAGAGAGCTAGTTTAGAAATACCTCTTCTAATCCTTATCTTCATCCTTATGTATGTGTGTTTGTAGGTTTTAATATTTTATAAGACATTTTGGCTAAGGCTTGGAAGTGGCAAGAGACATTTGAAGTTCAAAGTATATGTCTTTTTATTTAAACTAACATCTTAGGTGAGATGTCTCAGAGGAGATGTCTCTCTAGAACATGAGACATCTTGGATGAGACATCTCCACTACAAATGGAACATCCCTGATAAAATGTCTTGCTAGTTGTGGAGACATCTTGGCACCCAAATGAGCCATCTTGGAAAAATAGTAGAGGTATTTTCTAAGAGCTAGGTTGACATAGAGAAATCTTTCCAAGGTCAGAGATAACCTGTACAAATGAGAAAACTTCAAAAAACACCCTCCCAATTTGGGAAATAGTCCAAACTTGATAAAAGAAGGATGGAAATACCTAAGGAGAGGGTGAGAAGGGTTAGGAAACATCTAAATATCCTCAAGTTGAGTTAAGGAAAGGCTTCTAGGTTGCTTGTTTTCCAGTTTGTCATAAATATTGTTGTATTTGCTATTGTAGATGGGAATAAGTAAGAAAGAGAGCTCTTAAGAGTGGGGAGCTGAGCAAGAGAAAATGGGTGAGTACATTGAGTGAGTGTAATTAGTGATTATAGATCCAAGGCCAACTTATGGTGTGTTGATCTATGTGTTCTATTCTCTTGTATTTTACTTATATGTTGAGATCTCAGTTCTAGGTTGTGGGAGAGATTCTCTATTGCTTGTATCTTGCATTAAGAACAACCATTGTATGGTTGTAAAGCCTCATGCTCTACAATATCATTAGAGTGTGATAGGTTTGTGGATATTTGTGGGTTTTGAGAACTTGGTTGCAATCTTCTATTAAATTAATTGAAGATAGATAATTTTCTTGCTTTTTAGTAAAAATATTTGTCTTACATAATATCTATATTTAGTACTTGAAGGATATTTATTTTTGAAGTGAACCTACTCCAAAGGAGAAAATTTCAATTCAATTGTGGTATAATGTAGAAGATAAAAAAATAATTTTGTTTATATCATATTAGATCTTATAATCTAAAAGTAAAAGCTCATTATCTCTCAACTGCTATTCTAAAAATCAAAGTGCCATCAACAAGCTTTGCTTAAGTTTGCATCTTAGAATTTAAAGTAGAAGATTGATTCAACTCACCCAATAAAAGTGCACTTCTAAGATATATGGATTAGAATCCATTGAGGATGAGTTACATGCATTTTTTATGCCATGAATACCCAATTGAGATAACATTATCCTTCTACAACAAAAAACTTATATGATTTACTCTTATTACTCCCATTGATGTTTGATCATTTTATAGAGTCTATATTTATCCTTCATGAAAATTTAATATCTATTCAATAGATTCCATTTATCTTCATACATAATAAAGCTTCAATTTAAAATTTGTTATGAATAAGATTATTGATGGTAATTTTCTAGTATGCAACTTTAGAGTTATAAGGAAAAACAAATTTATGATCCTTCCAAAAAATATCTCAAGAAGTTTGATATAAATAATTATCAACTATAAATAAATAATTTATATCATCATTTAAATTTTCAAAGAAATTTCTTCTTAATTTTTTCACATCATAAAAGCTAGAGGTCCCCTTTCATATAATTCATCTTTCATTATTACTTAAATATGAAACTATAGTAATTCCTATTTTGTTGCAAATATTACATAATCTAGATGAATGAGTAGCCCAAGCATGTTTATTTAAAAAATTTAATCATAAACTAATTTACTTACCGTATCTTCTGAAACTATGATATGATTATAGTTATCATACTTACTAAGCATGTACTATGTCTTCCAAATTTTTTGAAGTGTTAGATAGCTAGAAATAGAAATAGCTTTAAAAAAAATAGGAATAAAGCTATTAAAAGATCAAATATTATCATTTTTTGATTTTTTTGCATAAGTATATTTTTAAGAAGAAGCATCCAAACATCATTCCCATCAATGCATTTTGTAATTTAGTTTGCTAAGAGAGAACCACCCTTCTTATAATAACTAATGAGACCAAGTTTTCCATCTTTCTTACTATTAGTGCATATATCCTAAATAACTCTAGAATAGCTTTTACTATTTTCCTTAACATACCATAGAAACTAATGAATAATCTAATCAATTCTAAATGAGGCTTTTATAAGAATTTAATACTTAGAGTAAGAAACATGAGTAGCCTAAATCATTTTCTTAATAACTAAAATTTTACAAAAATAATGAGCTTTCAATCTTTCCATTTATTAAGCTTATTTTTAATATTATTGACATAATTTTACAAAATATTCTAATTAGACTTAAATGAACAGGATATTCCTAAAATGTTAAAGATAGAATATTTTTTCAAGAGTTTCAATGCTTAAGAATAATCCATTCATCTATATTATCATTACAATAAATAATAGATTTTTGTCAATTAATATGAGATCCAAATAACATGGAAGAATATTCCTCCACTCTAGCTAATAGAATATTAATATGTCATAGAGAATTGTTTATCATAAAAAAAAGATTCATTTACAAAATGTATGTTAAGTAATTATACATGATGAGGGCATTAACTTATTCTTTTAATGTAGTATGTATCTTTAATGTCTCTAGAAGTTATAGGAATTGTGTATTTATGTTTAATTTCCTTTTTGGAGTTAATTGAGATGTTGTTGAGTTTAGGAAGATAACTACAGGGCCACTATGTATCATAGGAGGTCACTATTTGCAACTGTGAGTAACTGTAAGTTGCAATCTGCTACAATTTTTTTTCTTGAGAGTAATTTTTTCATTCTTTTTAATATTTAGTAGAATGCAATGCAATTGTGAATACAAGAGGTTATAATTTGTAGAGTAAGAGCCATAATTCATTGTAGTCTTATTGTAGTTCAAGAAAGATAATGGTTAAAAAACATGAAGGTTTACCACGGTGAAGGGTTGAAAGCCATAGTTCCATCATAGAATGGAAGATGTAAGCTACTACAACCCACAAGAAATTACAATTTAATAAAAAATTAAAATTTAAAAAGCTATGAATTTTAAGGTGTAGACAAATGATCACCTAAGACTATATAAGCATCAGTGATGTTTCTAAAGTGAGTAGGCCCTATCATAGAATAACATTATGAGTTTTTTGAGGAGTAGATTGTCTTAATTTTTGGATTCCTTTGAATTTTTACCTTAAGCATGTGCATTTAGGATTGTGAGAGTGAGAACAAACTATCTTGGGTCTTGTTATAGATTCTTGATTATGTTTGTACTTCTAGCATTATACTTTAATTTTAGCATTGAATAAAGAATTTTTTTTCTTATTCATGCTTGGTTCTTTTTTTATTTCATTATATTTGATTTATAAGGAAAGTTAGGTAATTTTTGTAAGTGGTTCTTACTAGATTAGTATCAAAACCTATGGTTTTTAGAGCAATTCAGCCATGCAACTGCAATATTCTCACTTCAATTCTTAAGACAGGTAATTAAATACTCTAATCCTTATTCTTTATGAAGAAATTATTTGGATTTTTCTTATTTACCTACTAGGATTTGTAATCCTACATTTGAGCTATTTATGAGATTAATGAATTTGGATATTTGAGATTTCATCCATTTGTGATAACCATTAGCTTGATTGAGCTAGACTTTGTTTCATTTTATTTAGACTTCATTTTTTTGGGGGTATTTGCTACACTTTGTGGGTACTTAATCCTTCATTGTCAATATTTCAGATTTTTATGAGGTTTATAATCCCTACTTATGAGTATTTTGAAATTTGGTCTAAAACCCTCATGTAGCTAGGAAGAAGAAAATTCAATTTCTTGCCAAGAACATGGAAGAGATGAAGGGGATTTTTCAATTAATTTTTTAAAAGCTTAAAAATTTAGAAGAAGATAAGGAAAATAAGAGACCATCTCCAAGAAGATCCAAGAAAGATGTGAAGTCTAAGATCTCTTTCTCTAATGATGATCATTCCATGCTAGAATTGGAATATGATATCTCCATTGATCTTGAAGACTTTAAATATGAGAACAAATCTAAAGAAGGGGAATTCCATTATTTCTCAAGAGTTATATAATAACCACAAAGGCCAAGTATTTAAATGGGAAGAAATTTTAAATCTACTTCATGAAAAAAATGATAAAATAGTAAAGAAATGAAGATCAATATTACCAAAGGTTTTAGACATGTTACAAGAATGCCACATGTTAAGAACAAGACTTTCAATAAAATGTAAGGTACAAATTCATTTACTTCTTAGCTCAAGACCATTAACAAGGATTTTGAACTTGAATATGTTCATGAGAAACAAAGAATATTGTATTCTGAAACTAAATTGGAGGTTATGGTACAAGTTTAATGTGAAAGGGAAAGTCATGCATATGTGGTCAAACATGGCTTACCCATCAAACTTTGGTTACTTATGCAATGTTTGATGAAGCAAAAGTTTGATAAGTCCTAGCATAGACAAGAAGCAATTCAAACACTTAAATATTTAAGACAAGAGATAAGAATGTTAGAGACTTCTACATGTAATTTTGTAATATATTTCATCAACTAAATGTGCAATGATTTGAGTATGAGTAGGTCCTAGATTTCATAGTTGGTATTAAGAGGAAGGATAAGCAAGAGATTACATTCTATGAAGCTCAAACATTGGATGAATTACTCTCAAATGGCATTATTAAGAAGTTAATATTCTCATGTGTAGTACTAGTAGTATTAATGCCTAAGAACGATACCAATGGGATGAGGATGTTTCTTGATTCTATGATTGTTAATATAGTTACCATTAAGTACCTTTTTTTTAATTCCTATCATAAAAGAAATTCTTAATGTTCTTACTAATGTTGAAATATTTATAAAGATTAATTTTAAGAGTGGTTCTAATCAAATAATAATTAAGCCTAGGGATAAGTAAAAAAACTACTTTCAAAACCCCATATGGGTTATATGAGTGGTTATTCTTATCATTTGGGGTAACTAATGCTCTTGCTACTTTTATGAAGTTAATGTGTGATGTGTTGAGAGAGTTAATTAGTAAAAGTCTCATTTTTTAAGTGACATCCTTATTTATAGTTTTAATGAGGATGAGTATGTATAATATCTAAGAAAGATGTTCTCCAAATTGTAAAAAGCTCAATTGGTGGTAAATGTAAAGTGTCACTTCCTCAAAAGAGGAACCATATATTAGACTCCATTAAAGAATATTTAAGAGGAGATATTTACTTTATTTAGATAGTTTTATATGAGATTCATTAGATATTTCAATTCCATTACATGACCAATACCTTCTTATTTTTTTAAAAAAGTATAGATTTTATGTGCAACAATGAGCAATAGAGATCATTCCAAGCCTTGAAGGTAAAAATTTGTAGTACTTTAGTGCAAGCCATTCCAAACCTTACAAAGCTTTTTAAAGTGAAGGTGGATGCAATTAGACGTATAGTTGGTGGTGTTTTATCAAAACATAATAAGCCTATTGTAGTTTCTTTAGAGAAGCTATATGAATCAAGGAAAAAATATAATATCTATGAAAATGAATTTTATGTTATACTTTAGGTTATAAAAAATTGGAGGCATTACTTTTTAGGAAATGAATTTTTGCTTTTGGCTAATCATAAGGCATTACAATTCTTGAATTTAAAAAATAAGTTAAGTATCAAGCATATAAATTAGGTAGATCAGCTCCAAGAGTTTCACTTTGTGATAAATCATAAGAGTGAAAAATCCAATATAATAGTAGATGATCTTTCTAAGATTTACATAATAAGTCCTTCATGTGCATATGTAGTGGAACTTGAGGCACTTAATTCTTTGTATCTAGATGATACAAAGTTTAGTAAGATTTGAAAAGATCTCAATGCTCTATTACTAAGTAGAGTAGATAGGTGGAGATACTATCATAAACAGCATGGGCTTCTCTTCAAAAATGGTAGGCTATGTACACCTATTTATGATTTTAGGTTAAATATTTTATATAAGAAGCATACTTGTGATATAGATAGACACATGTTTAAGACCAAAACCTATAATTTTGTTGTTATAAGCTACTTCTAGCCAAGTATGCAAAATGATGTGATTTAATTTTTTAGGGAGAGTCATTTTAAAACTTAAAGGGATGAAAAAGTTATTGTTGATTATTATTTTCCTTTGTACATTTATAATGCTCCATGGAAAAGTATTTCTATGGATTTTATGTATGGTATTCTAAAGATACAATTTGAACATGACTCTATTTTTGTTGTAGTAGATAGATTTTTTTAAAATAACACATGTAATCCCTTGTCATAGCTCATTTGTTTTTCTAGCATAATATTAGATTACATTAAATTCATTTAAATAATGTAAGTGATATGAATGTAAGAAACATAAGTAATTTTTGGATATCATTGTGGAAATTTTTATAGACCATGTTATCCTTTTCTAGTACCTATCATCCATAAACCAATGGAAAAACAAAGATTGTGAATAAATCATTACTAAACATTTTGAGATATCTATGTGAAGATCAACCAAATAGATGGAAAAATCTCTTATCCCATGTTCATTTTAGCTACAATAACTCCTTTTAATCTAGTACTAAAAATAGTTCATATATGGTGAATTATGATTATTCTTCTAAGATGGTAGATGAGCTGATGAAATTTAATAATTATGCTCACATCAATTTAGATTTTATGTAAAACTATAAGAGCTACATAAGTGAAAGAAAGGCAAAAGAGATTACCACTAGTAATAATTTGGAAAAAAAGAGGATTAAATTTGAAGTTGATGACTATGTTTGGATTCATTTACAAAAGGATAGATTGAGAAATATAAACTACGGCAAGCTTAAATCAAAGAGGATTCATCCATTTCAAATTAAAATAATGATAAATAACTATGCTTATGAACTTGATCTTCATAATGATTTTTCTTTTTCTTATGTCTTTAATATTTTAAATTTGACTCTATATCATGGGAAGATACTTGCATAATACTAGGATAATAGCAAGAAAGTTATCAAGGATGCAATTTAAGGTGCTACTTCAAGCATGTTTAGGAAGCTAATTATTCTATAAGCATGAGAGGTTTTTGGGACAAGAGAAAGGAAGAGGCATGAGTACCTATTCCATTGGAGTAATGAGGAGCCTAAAAATACAAGGTGAATTTATGAAACTAATTTAAGTATGTCAGGGCTTGATGTCATCCTAAATATGAAGCTAACTTCAATCCAAGTATCATTTTTTAAGGGTGAGAGAGATGATAAGAAATTGTAGTTAGTATCCTTAATATCCCTAGGAATCATAGGAATGGTATATTTCTATTCAATTTACTTCTTGAAGTTGATTCAATTTTTTTTGAAGGTTAGGCAAGAAACTATGAGCCCACTGTAAGTTGCAAAAGATTGTAGTTTATAGCTACAAGTGACTATGAATTGTAGTCTACCATAGTTTTTCACCTTAGGAAACATTGATCACTTTTTATTATCTCTAGTGGAGTATGAGGTAGCTACAAACATAGGAGATTATAGTCTCTAGAGTGTAGTTTTTCATAATCTAATTGAACTTCTAACAAAAATAGTCGTTGAAAAATATCAAGGTTTATCGGTATGAAGTTTGCAAGCAACAATCCCATTATAGTTTTAAAAATGCGAGCCCTTGTGATCCATAAGTACTTGCAAGCTATGAAAAAAATTAAAATTTGAAAAGAAAAAATTCTAAGGGGAAAATGAATAGTTACCTAAGGCTATATAAGAATTGAAATTATTTCTAAAGTGGTTAGGTCCTACCTTAGTAAAGATTGCTCACCTTGAATATGTGCATTTAGGATTATGAGAGTGAGGGAGGATTATATTGATTCTTATTTCAAATCCTTGCTTTTGTTTGTACTTCCAACATTGTACTTTGATTTTGGAATTAAATAAAGAATTTTTTTCTATTTATGTTTGGTTCTATTTTAATTCTACTATTTTTTATTTCTAACAGAATTAGAATGATTATTAGAAGTGGTCCTTACCAGTGTAAATTAATCATCAACTAAAATTTTCTTAATGATATTCATTGAAAGATCATAATACAAGGTATGTAATAATGAGGTGTTACCTTAGTGGTAAGACTTTTAATTTGAAAACTTCAAGTAATGGGTTTGATAGTGGTAGATAATGCTAAGTTATAAAGTTCTAATTAGACTATATATTTTGGGATGTACCTATATTACAATTAAAAAAATGTAGGCTATGTGAAATAAAGTTTGCTATAGTAATAAAAATATAAGGAGTTCAAGGATAACCTTAATGAATTGACCATAGTAAAGAAAAGGAGAAACTCAATTCAAAATTTGTAGTAACTTGATCATTATTATCAGCAAGCAAAATATAGGCAAGATGAATAAAGTAATAACCAAATCCCAATTTACAAAGACATGTAATAGTCAAATCTTATTTCATCCTTGATGAGTTACCAAATAAGCGACCCGATATCGAACGCTCGATATCAGATACGCGATATTAGATTGGACAAGTGACATTAGATCCCTGATATCGAACACGTGATGTCGAAGCCTATCCCATTGTCTATAAATAAGAGATAGGGGTGCTTGGTTTTGAGTATTATTTTTTAGTCCCTTAGTTGAACTCTTGCAATTTTTCTCTTCTAGAGTTAGAATTATTTTTGAGTGCCCGCAGTAGGAGTCATAGAGTGAATGGATCTTTATTCGAGCATCATGTACCTAAGCACACCTTGTGTCCAGAAATAAAGACAAACTTTGTGATAAGCCTTGCAAGATTCAAAATAGCTTAATTATTGCATTTAATGTTATTTACTATTATTTGATGCTCTCATTAGTTAATCAATGTTATTTCTACATAATTATTAATTATCAATGAATTAGCACACTCAGCATGACCACTTCGAGCATACGTGGAATAGTTGGTAACCCAATAATGACTAGCATTTGCTAATCCTAGTAGTGTTACACTAGTTCAAGATGTGTCCAAAGAGTAGGAATAGATGCTGGTGTTAGGATTTGATTAACATTAGAGTTATAAAAATCCATTAGTTAACTAAATCTTTTCATTTCACACACTTAGGAGACCAAGATAGAAAATATAAAAAAACATAAACAAATCATATCCCTTGAGTTTACCTAACCATACAATTGTGCCTTACAAGTAAGCTTGGGAAGACAATGACTGCATAACTCATCCTTGTTCTATGTAGGTGCATAAGCAATTAATCCTTAGAGTTCAACCAAATCATGCATGAATGCTCGTATTTGTATGGTTGGGCATAGGGGTACCTTGTTGCTCATCATTGGCACCATTGTTGGGAATTTTGTTGTTTGTATGCTGATTAAAACTTAGGAAATCCTTTCATCATTGGAATGAACCCTTAAGGTTAACTATCCTATAATCACCAAAAAAGAGTACCATACACTAAGTAATCAATCATGTCTCATTCTTCTTATAAGAGTGCTTCATCAACTAGGTCCAATACCATGAATAATTAGAGGTGGGGTGCACAAGATGATTTTCCAATGCCCCAACAATTTTGCATGGTATACGCTCATCCGACTGAGTATGTACCAGAATTTACCTTTATCCTCCACTAGGATGAACAACTACAATGGCATGATTTAGAAGGTAACATAGTGTTACCTCCCAATTGCTCTCACACAAATTAGTATGTAGCACTTATAGTTAGAGTATAGTGTGCATGAACAAGATTCGAGAGATTATCGACCCACAAAAGGCACAACACAAGAGGGATCTACAATAGGAGAGACATTATAAATCAGTGAAGGAAAAGTGGTCTCAAGATTTTCTGTATGCCCTAAGTAAAAATGATGGTGGTGAACTTGTCTTTGAAGGTTTTCCACAAAATGATGTTCCTCTCTTTGACTTCGATCAAGGAGGTGGGTATAAAAATCTTCACTCAACTATTCATAACCTAGGTTCTGGTATGAATAGACACAAAGGATTTGGAAAAGAAACATGAATGCATGACAATGACAGATATTATGATCATAACCGTGACCAAGGCCGTGACCACTGAAGAGGAGGTGACAAGCACCAACATGATGCAAGTACTCCTTCCTCTTCACCTTCATCATCTTCTTACTCCTCTCCTTCAGGATCTCAATGTAGTCATAGAGGGTGAGACCATGAGGACAATGGTAGGTGAAATAGAAATCATCGACAAAACAGTAGAGAAAAGGGAGCAAGGGCATTCTAGAGAGACACATCATGAAAGAAGGGAGAGTAGGAAACAACATAGGCATCATAGACATCATAGGAAACATGATCATGTTGAACCCCTACTCGCCACCTAAAGTATGTTAAACATAGTAGAGGTTGTTAGGATTCCAACAAGGTGCCAAAAAGATAGTAGGATCAAGAGACTAGACATGAATAACATCCCACGATTTGAAGGGGAATATAATGTTGATCCTCAAAACCATTTACAAGCATTCCACGATGCATATGCCTTGCAAAATATAGAAAACAAGTGGCAAAAGCTAAAATTATTTCCATTGACACTGATCAAGGAAACAGAAAGTTGGTACTAGTCCTTAGAACTAGAATCCATTGATCGATGGAGTACCATGTTGGAGTTATTCAATCATAAGTATCAAACGTACTCTTGAGTGTCCAACCTAGCAAATCCAAGGATGGAAACAAGGAGGACATGAACCCTTGGATGCTACCATTAGCCAATATTATTCATTATTACATCATTTCCTTGGCCATGGTTACTTGCAAAAGGAACAACTACGCCATCTTGTAGATGGGCTTAGGTACAAAATACGAAGAACCCTTGGGACTTATGCCTAAGAAAGGCTATCTGAGCTCAAAGCCCATCAAATATAAAGATTGTTGGAGCAAGTGGCAAGGAGGAAGATGAGTTGAGAAAAAGAGAGAGTCCAGAGGAGTACAACAAAGATCCTTCCCTTTGAAAGAAGGAAGTTAGATTTTGCGAAGATGAAGAAGAGTCACCACTTGAAGAGATGGTGAATAGAAAGACTTTTCCCATTTAAAAATTTGCATTAGAAGTATTGGCAAAGGTGGATCAAATGTGAAACTCCATAGATGAAAAATTTCAAATGATCCTAAAAATAGTAGAGGAGTTTAGAGAATAAAGTAGTGATCGAGAGAGAAGGAAAAAGAAAGAAGTTGAGTATGCACGTAACAAGGGTAAGGGCAAGGTTGCCATCATTGAAGAGGTTGTGGATTTAGACATAGACAATGATGGAAAATGTAATATTTTCCAATATGACCATCCTAAGGGATGTTACCCAATAGTGTCACATCTGCAAAAGTCTTGGGTGTATGCACTAAACCCACAATTAAATAGACAACAAACACCTAGAAGGTTACCTTATCCTTAAGGTACCCAAGGCAGTTCCACTAACCCTTAACATATTATTCGAATGAATAGTATCAACAATTGTAACATCCACAATCATGGAGAATGTCACTACCACATCAACAATACCCTTACCATCAACCTAACCCATACGGTATTACGTTTAGTAGTCAATCTCTCCATGTGACTTTACTAGTCATGATGCTCTTCAACCTCACTATTAGACCCCCGAGTACTATAGAACTTCTTCTTCTTCTAGGGGTGATGCTCCACATACGTACTACCCTTCTCATTTATTTACATCTCTTTCACCCTTAGCTCCATTACCACCTACTTTGACTATCCAAGGCAAGCTTCCTACCTAGTTGTAGTAACGTAATGTTACAAGGGCTATCAATCTTCAACCTACTCTTGGTTTAGAAAATTGATTAAAGAAGAGACCTTTCTTTAGAACCAACAGTCCAACCAAGTCCTTACAACCACAAGCAGCTAATTATTCAAATGTCTCATCATCATTTGAATCTTCGAAGCTTCCTTCAAACCAAAAATCCCACTCAACGCACACTTTCATGTTAACTCATGCCATCACTGATTAGATCAAAGCTAGTCATCTTCCTAGGAAATTCTCTAATCTTAGAAGTCCTCTTATATATTTGCAAATTTTTGGAAATGAGCCTTGTAAAGCTCTTTTGGATTTAAATTTTGGTGTTAATTTAATCTCCTAGAAAATGTATAAAGCCTAGAACCTTCCTCCATTAAAGAAGAGTAACATTCATTTAGAGTTGGTCAACCATTTCATCATTGTTCCATTGGGACTAGTGGAGCACATTGTCACTACTGTTTGTGGGTGGTCGTATCCAGACGATTTCCTAGTGATCCAAGTCAACAACTACAAGGGGGACTTCCCAATCATAATGGGAAGAGCATGGCTAAGTACGATTGATGCATGCCTAGGAATACATGATCTTTCCCTATAGATATAAAAAAATGCATTTGGAAAGATCAAGAAGAAGAAAGTTACATGCATCACATACAATGACATAGGGTGCAACTATGTGCAGAAGTCCTAGTTTGTACAACACTCAACATTACTTGCATACAACCAGTGTGCACAAGTATTTGACATGCAAAGATGCCTGTATGTAGTAGCCATAAAACAGAAAGGCACCCAGTGATTGACAATTGACCTAGAGAGCAATTCAACTTTATGCATGGAATCAACTAAGAGCTTGACTTGTGCCTATATTGATAGCATAGATGCATTAGAGCAAGTCCATTGCCAACTTCCAAGTACTGACACCAAAGATATCAATTGGGGGAAGTTGGAAATCCCTGATGAGTTTAAGCAAGAGCCCCTTGAGTTAAAACCGTTGCCCACCAATATGGAGTATGCATTTCTCAAGAATGGAAAATCGGTAATCATTAATGCTAAGATCGCTCCTCAACAAAAAGAAAGACTGCTAAAGATGATAAAAAAATGATCAAAAGCCTTTTCTTGGTCATATCATGAATTAACTAGAATAGATCCTAGGATATGCCAACATAGAATTTACACTGACCCCTTTATGAAGCCTCGACGACAACCGCAAAGACGACTGAACCCAAAGCTTAAGCAAGTAGTTAAGGAAGAAATTGAACAACTTCTAAAGGCTGGGTTCATCTACCCCATTACTAACAATGAATCGGTTAGTCCATTAGTCATTGTGCCTAAAAAAGGTGGTAAATGGAGGGTATGTATAGACTTTAGGCTATTAAATATGGCAACATTTAAAGATCATTCCCATTGCCATTCATTGACCATGTCTTAGATACCATTTCAGGGCATTACTATTATAGTTTTCTATATCATTATAATGGGTACAATTAAATCCAAATAGAACTAGAAGACCAAGCCAAAACTACATTCATGAGTCCTTAGAGAACATTTGCATACAGGTAGATGCCATTTGGCTTGTGCAATGCTGCAACAACATTTCAACATTTGGTTCTTAGTATATTTCAGCAACAAAAAAGGGAATGGTATGGAGGTTTTTATGGATGATTTCTCCACCTATGAAGTGGACTTTGAACAAGCATTGGATCGATTAGAGCAAGTGCTGAAACGATGTGTTGAAACCAAGCTAAGGTTCAATTGGTAGAAAAGCCACTTGGTCCAAGAGTGCATTGTATTAGGGCATAAAATTCTACAAATATGGATTGAGGTAGATCCTAAAAGAATTAAAGTCATCCAAGGAATCACTTGTCAACTTGAAACTATAAAAGATGTCTAATCATTCCTTGGACATACTGGCTATTATAGATGATTAATCAAGAACTTTTCAAGGATTGCAAAATCGTTGGTAGAATTAACGAAAAAGGATGTATCCTTTGAATGGACCAATGAATGTGAGTTAGCTTTTCAAACCTTGAAGTAGAAGCTTGTAGAAACACCCATTCTACAAGCTCTTGACTAGTCCAAACCATTCCATATAATGACTAATGTGTCCAACTTTGATTTAGGAGTTGTACTTACATAGTTAGATAACCAAAAATGTCTCTATTACATTCACTGTGCAAGTTGAAGCATTGCTAGTGCACAACTCAACTATACCAAAATAGAAAAAGAGTTAATGGCCGTGGTGTTTGCACTAGAGAAATTTAGGCACTATGTATTAGGCTATAAGGTCTTTGTACACACAAATCATAGTGCAATTCAGTTTCTTATGAATAAACCAACAGTGAGCCTTTGCATCATACGATGGCTTGTGATCTTGTAAGAATTCGATCTCAGGATAGTAGATCGTAAAGGCACTGGGAATGTTGTTTCCGATCATTTATCTCAGTTGCAATGGGACAACAAATAGGACAAATACCTAATTTCTAATTGCTTCTCTGATGAACTCCTTTTTGCACGTGTAATAAATAATCAATCACCCATAGATACAAATTGATATAGTAGCATTCTTACTTATCTTCTCACACAAGAAACACCATAAGAGCTAGATGTTAGAAAGAAACAATAGTTTCTCCACCGAATCAAACATTTCATGGAAATTAATAGACACCTTTACAAGGTGTGTTCCGATGGCATGGTCTGATAGTGTGTTCCCGACGTAGATCAATTGCAAGTTCTCCAAGATGCTCATGAGGGCCCATGTGGGGGTCATTATGCTGGGAGATGAATAGCCATTAAAATCTTGCTTACAAGATATTATTGGCCTATATTATTTTGGAATGCCCATCATTTTGTCCAATCTTGTGAGCGCCACCAATGTGATGGGGGAATGATTGCTAGAATGGAGGGTTCACAACAATGGATTCAACCCTTAGAACCCTTCGATATATGGGGTATTGATTTTATGGGGCCTATTATACCAATGTCTAATGGAAAAGCATACATTGTTATTGTTGTTGATCATTTTACAAAATGGGAAGAAGTAGCCACCGTTACTGATTGTGCATCATCTACTGCTACATGGTTTGTTCAACAACAAATCACAAATAGGTTTGGCATGCCTTGTGCACTTATTTCTGATAATGGTATACATTTTATAGGTGTGAATTTTTGAAAGTTGATGCAATGCTTAGGAGTTGAGCATAAATTGACTACACCATATCATCCTCAAGCGAATGGTCAAGTTGAAGTCACCAATAGGAAAATCAAAAAAAATTTGACTCAAACCATTAGCAAATATAGGCAAGATTGGAGCACCAAATTGAATGATTCTCTTTAGGCCTATCACTCCACATGGAAACTACCTATAGGCTCATCTCCCTATGAGTTAGTGTACAGTAAAATTTCAACACTTCCTATCCAAGTTGAGCTCCGTACACTATCTACAGTATGTGACCTTAACCTTAACCTTAGTCTAGCATAGAAAGAATAGTTAATGAATCTTAACTTGCCAAATGAAAACTGATTAGCTACCCTGTCATCCAATGAACTACATAAGGCCTTCAACAAACAACATCATGACCTAAGAATTTAAAAAGTCAAATACCAACTAGGAGATAGGATTCTTTATTGGAATCCCACACATGTGCCACAATGAACTAAATTTCAAATGCTATGGGAAGGGCCTTATATCATTGATAAAATTTTTCCTTCAAGGACCATGATGTTCTATAAACCTAGAAGCCTAGATAAGAAATTATTGGTCAACATTCAGCAAACCAAACCTTTCCACAAGCCCAAAATGGCTAGTACTAACACTACCTCTATTGATGGACAACCCTGCTCATTATTTCAAATCTCCTCCTTCCAACTCAATCATGGGGGAGATGACCACCAATGCTAATTATTCTAAGCCCTCAGTTTATTTTGTCTTTTTTGTTTTACACATTTTTCATTTTTACTTATTTTTGTTTTACACCATCATTAACATTTTTACTATTTCTTTCTCTATTACATTTTGTTTGATTTATTCTCACTTGTTACATAATAAGTGCTCATGATGGTGGGTTGTACTATAATGGTGTTGATTGCTAATGTTTGCTTTTTACCTTTGAATTTTAATGTTGATGCTAAGATATGGTTTCTTTTGATAAAATAGGCAATGATTCCATGTCATCCATTCATCTATTCAACTCTATGATCTTCCTTTGTTTTGGAAATGTATTGTTCCTTTTTCTAATCAAACCTATTAATAAATTTATGGCTTGGTATTCTTCAAACCAAGGAAAGATTCAAATGGATTGAAAAGGATGTGACTTCAAGGGGATTCAATGCATTTTTGTTGGCTATTCTTTTGGGTACTTAGATGTTTTTCGTAGGTTTTCCATCATTCTGCTATCAACTAATATTAGGAAGTTGAAAGAATCAAATAAGTCTTTACATGATGTGGTTCTCACTCACATGAAAAAAAAACTAGTGGGAATTCAAAGCACACCCCTTGGACATAATAAAGGAACATGAGCTACAAGCACTAGTTATGGCACTGGAAAGACATGTTACCCATGCCTAAAGGTTCCCTCTAACTAAGGCCTTTTCTCACTTCCTGATTCTCTATTATTCTCTTTTTGGGATGGTAGTTGCTCTGTGGAACATTCTTATTGGTTCAAGAGGATGGGTTGGTCAAGTATGTTGATGCGAGGTCACTAGATGTGGTTAGTTTTAATCTGAATTTGGATTGAATTTTAATAAGTCACCTTAACCACATAATACACAAGGGACTTTACACAACCTTGATTTTGGGATTCCATTCCATTCTCTCTTCTCTTTCTGTATTGCTTCCCATATTCTACCTCATTGTCGATTTTATGATTATTCTATACCTTGGTTGATGCATTGTTATTCTTTGGTAAATTCTTGTGGGTGAATTCTTAACCATTATTTCCATATGTCATTCCTAGAGCCTACAAACTCTTTGGTTTGTGGGTTTGTCAGGGCATAAAGGGCATGAGCCTACTTTGGGTAGGATCCACTGGCATGCCTTTTTGGTGCAATTGTTAAGTTCTTTCCCTTAAACATTTCTTGCAATCAACTATTTCTTGTTTCACCCCCTCCATGACATCCATTTTATTTTTCTCTTCCCTTCTATGAATTTTTATTGGCTTCACCATTGTTATTTCTCTTATCTTCATTTTTCTTTCATTTTCCATCCTCTTGTTATCGAAGGTTCACTTTTAGTCATGGGGGCCTATTGCAAATTTTTCCATTCCATTACTTATCTCACCTCTACACCTTCGGTAGTTATCAATTACAAACCTCTAACCCAGTATCCACCATACCTACAACCTAGCCAATGTGCTTCATATTGAGGCAAGGTATTAACTACATTATATCTTATATATTCTTGCTAATTTGTGATTGTGTTATGTGTGTAGATGGTGATCACATGAGAAATGGACTGGGATAGGAGGGAGCACTTAGGATGGACTGCAGCAAGATAATTTATACAAGGAACAAGCTTAGTCATGCGGCCATGGACGAACAATGCTGTGTACATTTTTTACATCGGTAGCAACGTGCCTCATTTTCTTTCCTCTCTCTCTCTCTTCAAGTTATCAAATGATAGTCTCGATGTCATCTATGTATAGTGTTCACCACAATGGTTATGAACACCAATGTTGTAATACGTTTGTTGATCTGTTCACTAGGAACTTTGAGTTTGTCATTTTATGTCATCATCAATTGTTGTTTAATCAATAATCCCATACCTTTCCAATATTTTGTAAGGAACTCAAGGACAAGTTTTCATTCCGTCATGGGAGTATGATGAGTTACCAAATAAGTAACTCAATATCAGACCCTTGATATCAAATACACAATATCAAATTGGCCAAGCAACATTGGATCCCCAACATCGGACATGCGATGTTAGAGCCTATCTTTTTGTCTATAAATAAGAGATAGGGGCACTTGGTTTTGAGTATTATTTTTTAGTCCCTTAGCTGAACTCTTGTAGTTTTTCTCTTCTAGAGTTAGAATTATTTCTAAGTGCCTATAGTAGGAGTCATAGAGTGAACAGATCTTTATTCGCGCATCGTGTACCTAAACACACCTTGTGTTTGGAAATAAAGACGAGCTTTGTGATAAACCTTGCAACATTCAAAATAGCTTAATTATTGCATTTAATGTTATTTACTATTATTTGATGCTCTCATTAGTTAATCAATGTTATTTCTATAGAATTATTAATTATCAATGAATTAGCACACTCAGCACAACCACTTCGAGCATATGTGGAACACTTGGTAACCTAATAAC
>MNCI01031743.1:548452-575465 GCA_015680685.1 Gnetum montanum
CTTAAAGTAAGCTTGGGAAGACAACAACTACATAACTTGTCATTGTTCTGTGTAGGTGCATATGCACATAATCCTCAGAGTTCAACCAGATCATGCAAGAATGCTCGTATTCATATGGTTGGGTGTAGGGGTACCTTGCCACTCATCAATCCTATTATAATCTTTAGCAAAATCTAACTTAATAAAAATAATGTTCTAATTAGTACCACAAGTCCACTGCATTCCCTTTCATATTGCAACTATAATATTTAAGATATCTCTAACCTTAATAAAACATGTCTACTTAGGTTTGATGGTATCATTTATAATCTTTTAAATCCAATGAGTCATGCTTTTAGGTAAAATTGTATATGTATTACCAAGAATAGCAATAGACCTCCAAATACCAATATGTTGAAAATCTCTGAATGTGAGCATCAAATAGGCTAATGTACCTTCTCTCCAATGATGGGATCTTTCCCTTGAGTTTTGGAATATTTGGAGATTTTTTGGGCTCATTTGAATGAGTTTAGGGGATTTTGTGGTCTATGGAAATTTTTTTGAAAGTGTCTGGAGGTTCTCTAAACCTCAAAATATGCATCCTTGTTTTTAGCACTAGTATGTGCGACATCTTCTTCTTCTACAAGATGTCTCCCTGGCATCCAAGATGTCTTCACTTGAGATAGACATCTTTTCTAAGATGTCTATTATGTCTTCAAGATGTCTCCCTTGGCTGTAAGACATCTTCTTTGTAAATTGGCTACTTTTAGGCAAGATGTCTCATTTTCCTTCAAGACGTCTCGTACAGACATGAGACAATTTCTTATAGATTATTAAAGATTTATATTTTAAATTCAAAGAAGAAAGATGAAGAGACAGGAAGAAAGGGTATAAATAGATCTCTTGGTCTTTCATTTGGGAAAAAGAAAAAGAGAGATTCAAGGAAATGAGTGATGAGTTGAGAGAAGAGAGGAGAGAGATAGAGTCTTGGCTAGGTGCCTTGATCATCATCCATATTAGAGTGTGTTTTCTTTGATTGAGTATACATGAGAATTTGATTGAATCTCTTGTCTATCCTTGGGAATTTGGGCTTCCTTTTAGTTGTAAATTCTCCATTTCAATAAGCATAAAGTTTCAATTTTCTTTTCTTGTTCAAATTTGCTATTTTGTGACATTGAGAAACCTTGGATTGTAGAATCCATGGGAGATCCTCATCATACAATCCTTAAGAAAAAGATAAATCATACCTTTATTTATATTTTTACCAGAGAAACTTGTTTAATAGCTTTCTAGAAAACATAAAGAGATCACACCCAACAATTTTCCAATGCTTTTTAAAAATCAACTTGAAAATCACCAAATCCTAGAGCTTTATTATTTTCTAAAATAAAAGTTAATACTTTAATTTTTCCATTGTAATTTCTAATCTAAAAACATGATGATATGTGTAGAAGAATAAGATTAAGAAAAATGAATGCGATAGGTAAATAGAAATCAAAACAACAACACACAGAATTTACATAAAAACGCAAATTAGGATGGAAACCATAGATAAAATTAGAGAGTTAATTCATTATATCAAAGATTGAGAGAGTACAAAAAGAGAGACCAAAAGGGATTATATAAATGGAAGTCCAACCCTTCAACTTCTGGTACAATGTAAAGGCAAAAAAACTAGAAATAGAATTTGGGTTAGTATATCATACTCTAACAATCTCCACCTTGATGCAAATTCCCTTATAAGGAATAGATCTCTAATCTTCGAGAAAAGGTCTCCACCTTTTCCACAAAAAAAAAACAACAAAAAACTCAACAAGAAATACCAACCAAGTCTAAGCAATGCTCAAACTTAGCAACATGAAGTGACTTGGTCATCATATCAGAAGGGTTTTCATGAGTACACCATCTGATAAGGAAGGAGTAGTGATAGCTGCATCACCTATAATCATAGAACCTTGTAATACATATAGCTTGGCATGCCTTTTCTTCCCTTTCATCACAACAAGAGCACCTTTGCTAACCTTCAAGACTCCACCTTCATTAGTTTACTTGTACCCATTTGAATCAAGGGTACTCAAAGAAATAATATCACACTTTAGATCTAGGACATGTCTCACATCAACAAGTGTCCTATCCCATTCTTCAACTCTTGGTGATTCACCACACTATTAATCATTGTTTAGAAGGTTTTTCATATTATACTCATCAACACTTGTTGCTACATAGAATGCGTTTATTTCATCTTCTGTCAAACATCTAACCCAAATAAAGACATCCATAATGTACATTTTTGGTTCTACACCTTCACTATTAGAGCTTCCAAAAGCATCCAAATCCAAGGGTGATATGATGCCTACCCAAAGTTTTGCTCCTTCTTAGAAAACTCCACCTTTTGCATTCAAAGGAAGTGCACTCTAATGAGTATCATAACCCCCATTCAAAAAGGTTGTAGCTTCACTATTGTAATCAAAAACATTGGTGGCTGGAACACCGATGTCCACAGGCAGACAACCTAACCCCTCTTCCATGCAAGGGCCTCCTAGAAGAAAAGACAGGGTTCCTTGAATAGTCTAGCTAATTGAATAGGGATTTACTGGATGCAATGGGGGTGTAGCATGGTTAGTCAAAATGCTAATGCAAAACAATGCTAAGTGTTTAAGCGATGTCAATAGTATCAATGGGGTTGAGCGTAGTCAATATTTTCAACAAAAATGAGGGTGCTAGCATGTGGAGGCTATCACCTAAGTGTAGTTTTAGGCACGACTATGCAGTAGGATAGCTAAAATGCAATAAAATGTGAATAATGAAAAGAGAGAGAGAGAGAGAGAGAGAGAGAGAGAGAGAGAGAGAGAAGTCAAACACCATCCCAAATGGGATTGAGTGTAGTTAATACCAAAGGGGGTTAGAAGGTACCTCGTGTACAACAAGCACAGTGGACAACATAGTCCTAATCTCAAGGATGTCTGGTTGTGAAGGCTAATGTTTTGCCAGGGTGTTTACATTTGCCAAGTTGGCCGCCATAGTGTACCATTGGCTATGGTGCTTTAGTGGACTATGGTGCTCGACTATGATCTACAACTTTTCCTCTCTTTGGTTCATTGAAATGTTATTGATTTGTCCACTCTTTGATTTGAAAACCCAAATTTTGCCAACCAACTCTAAAATTTGCCAACCCTAAAAATATTGAGGGTGCAGGTATTTATAAGCCTAGGGTTAGTGGAAGATGTGGGGATGGCTACCACATGGTAGAGGGGATAGTTGGGACTACGCTATCATCCAACTACACTCCCCACTAGGCTAGTGGTATTGTGCTTTGTTGTGCTCTACCAAACTCCATGAGACTACGACTACATTGCCCATCACATGTGTATGCCAAGAAGACTACAAGGCACCTAAAAAATGCAACTTGAAGACTATGATCTTCACGCTCTTTTATGGGGTCAATTGTAGTTACAATTTTGGGGTAAATAGGAGGTACAAAAAGAAAGCATTTTGCTAACTATGCTTGCCAAAGGTGAGTTGGAGTTGAGCTGAGTGCCATTGCTATGTTGTGGAGGCTATTGGAGGATGTTCTTGTTGACTATGCTTGACTACACTCTGGACTGGGGGAGAGTGTAGTCTCACACTTAGAAAAAATTTGCAAAACTTGGTGTTCATGTTGACTACACTCTCCATTGGAGGCTGACTACGCTTTCAGATAGTGCAGAGCATAGTCCCAACACTTAGAAAAATTTGCTGCAATTGGCTTTGTGCTGACACTTGGAAAAAATTGCAAAACTGGCCTTCATGTTGACTACACTCTCCACGAGAGGCTGACTACACTCCCATATAGGGAATTGTGTAGTCTCATTACTTAGAAAAATTTGCAAAACTAGCCTTTGTGCTGACTGTGCTATCCACTAGAGGCTAACTACACTCCCTGCTAGGGTTGAGCATACTCTTAACACTTAGCCAAAATTGTAAAGACTAGCCTTCATGCTGACTATGCTCTCAACTAGGGGTGAGCATAGTCTTAACACTTAGAAAAATTGTGAAAAACTTAGCCTTCATGTTGACTATGCTCTCAATGAGAGGCTAACTATGCTCTCCACTAGGGGTGAGCATAGTCTCAGTATTTAGAAAAATTTGCAAAACTAGCCTTCATGTTGACTACGCTCTCCACTAGAGGCTGACTACGCTCCTTACTAGGGTGAGCATAGTCTCAAATCTTAGCCAAAATTGCAAAAATTGGCCTTCATGCTAAATACGCTCTTCACAAGAGGTTGACTACACTCTCCACTGGGGGTGAGTGTAGTCTCAACACTTAGAAAAACTTGCAAAACCTAGCTTTTGTGCTAACTACGGTCTCTACGAGAGGCTGACTACACTGTTAACTAGGGTCGAGTGTAGTCTCAACACTTAGCCAAAATTTGCAATTAGGATGCCATAGTCTAGATTTGGTGGTATTTCATATACCATTTTCAGCATCAATGATAATAGTTATAGTATGCCACCTTCCTTCTGCAATACTAGATGCTCTAGTGTTCCAACCCTTTTCCATGGTGGTTTGTCTTTTCCCTTTAGTTACCAATCAAAAACCAACTTGACCAACTTCAATTCCTTTATTAGAACCAGCAACCAAAATTTTCCAACACACCTTTTCTGTGACTGAGTCCCCATAAGACAAACCAACCTTACTTTAGGCTAAACCATCACTATCGTAGAGAATGTGATCTTCTACCTATGACGAATATTAGGATCAAGTACATCACAATGTTGACCAATTGTGCATGGCTCATCATCAAGAACACAAATAACACCAAGAACCCTTGTCTGCTCTACTCACTGAGCCATATGTGCTGCAAGGATGTGATGAGAAATGTTCAAAACCTATTCTTGAGCACCTGCATCATCCAAACAGCTGGCACCCCCAACAACCCAGACAACTGCAACCATTGCTATAGCCTCTTTACTCCAAACATTTGAATCAAGAACAATAATCATTATAGATGTTACTACACCTAACCATTGGGCCCTCTGGGTGATCAACCAATACAAAATGGAATATTCAAGAAGAATAAATGAGGATAGAAAATATAGGAGTCCTAAGTGAAATTCTCTATTTAAGCCTTTCAATAATAAATCATTCAATTTTGGAGCCTCTAGCGGACATGCAAGAAGTCCAACCTCAATATCATCGGCATATGCAAATTTGTATGATCTACACACATATTCATCAACATGTAGTCATGATCCATGAAGTACCATTATGCAGATCAAGAGCATATTGATAGTGAGTGCGATTGCCAAAACACCAAAGAAAAATCTTGAAGGCAAGTATTTATCACTTCTTGTTGTAACATAGATGGTTGATATTTTGTATTCACACAATAGTGAAATGGCAAGGAGAACAAGGACTACAACATCACATGAGCTTTGCTATTGTGTTTTCCACCAAAGCATGATAGCATAAAACACTATAAGCAAAGTAGTTCGTACCATGTTCACCACAAGTCCAATTATATCTTTGTCTAGAAATTTCATTAACTAGCTTCCCCAAATGATGACAACTGCTATAGGTGAGACTACAACTACCTAGGCCATTATAGATAAAATTCCAAAAATAACACTTAGCTGGGGACCTTGAGGAAATGGGGGCCATTTTCTAGTGAAAACCCAATTGTAAATTCTCCATGATCACCAATTGACAACAAAAAGCATAGAGAGGGTACCTAGCAAACTCAACAAAGCATCACACACAGTGCACACAATTACCAAATTTAGGTGATCACCTCCTTGCATGTCGGTGACCATCCTTGGAAAACTCTTAATTACTAACTCTAATAGTGCATCATCCAAATCCCTCTACACAAGCATAGCCTACATCTTGACCTTCCATAGCAAAAATCTAGTGTTGCGATCCAAAAGCAAAATATCATATTTCATAGTTGCCATCACAAAAAATCAAACTTGGCTTCAATACCAAATTGTAGAAGAATAATGTTAAGAAAAACAAATGCGATAGGCAAATAGAAATCAAAATAGCAACAAACACAGAATTTACATGGAAACCCCAAATTGGGATGAAAATCATGGGCAGAAGGAGTTAATTCATTAGATTAGAGATTGTGTAAAAAAGGGGAGAGCAAAATGGAATATATAAAAAGGAGTCCGACCCTTCAACTTTTAGTACCATGTAATGGTAGAAACAAAAAATAAAATGCCCTTCAACTTCTAGTGTAGTAGAAAACCAAAAATAGAATTCAGGTCACTGCACCATACTTTAATAATATGTTTCCATTACAAGATGAGAAATGTGTGTACTAGAGAGCTCGAAGGTTTTCTTGCTGAAACCTTCAAAAGAAAAAATAGACAAATTTTTATTTGTTAAAAATCTATTAATAGTTTTAAGATATGTAGTAATGGAATCATTTATATAAAGTGATTCTAATTAAAATACTTGATCATTTTCTCTAATAAATTTTAAAAATTCTTTCCAAGGTTAGTCTTTAATTTTCAAGCATGAAATGCAACTTTTAACAAAAAAAATTTTGGCTTCCAAAGCATCCCAACATTATTTAGTAAAATAAGATTTAGCCAAGGCTTTTCAAGTTTTAAAATCATAGAGATTATAATCTAAAAGTATTTGGATTTTTTTGATAGATTCTACCAGCTCTTCTTCAATTTGATGTTTTCAATTAGCAAATTACTTTCTAAACTATCTTGTATAATTTTTAACTCCACAAATAGTTTGCTACTGCAAATAAATAATCCAATTAATATTACCTATAAATTTTTTTCTACATTTTATAAACTTTAAAATAATTTTTCCATTAGGTTTTAAGAACATATTAGCATTCATGTTGAAAAGCTTATACTTCCTGAAAGAGAAGGAATCGATTCAAGAGAAAAAATACTAATAAGAAAATGATCTAACAAAGTAGCATTTATATGCATTTTTAATTTTCTTATAGACCTCCAAAAAGAACTATTAAAGATGTAAAATTTATTCATCTAATATTAGAGATTATCAAAGCAATACCTTCTTTATTAATATCATGATTAGCAGAAAAATAATGTAATTTTTAAAATGCATTTACCAACAAAATAATTGTCATAAGTTGAAGTCTTAATCTTTTAAAAGAAAAGAAAATATAGAGATAAATGTTCATTTAAAAAATATAAGGAATCTATCAAAAAGAGCCCAAACATTCCATGATAGTACTAATACTAAGATGTAGGGGAAAAAACCCTTATACTTGATTTTTTAGCTAAATATTTATCTCACAATTCATGTCACTAATAGCTTAAAACCTTTTTCTAATGAAAAACATTTAAAACATTAGTAGAAGTAGAGATATTAATAAATACCTTATGAGTTTTTGAATTAAATCATTATAAAAACAACTTTTCTTATTACATTGTATTAGGAAAAATGTTTCTACATCAACACTTGATTGTTAGTTCCTAATGGGAAACCAATTTTTTTTTTAAAATGAAGCTCTTTAAATATAAAGAATATATTGGCATCATTAGATTTGAAAGGATTAATAACAAGTTGGCAAGTTGTTGAAGAAGGTTACATTTGTAATTTTCTCAAAAATATTGTTTCTTTTTCTTGTAAATTACTTTTTTACTAAGAGGAGGGTTGATGAGCGGCGAGGTACCCCTACACTCAACCATACGAATACAAGCGTTCATGCACAATCTAGTCGAACTCCATGGATAGGCTAGTTGTGGTATCTAGATCATTACACATTGATCGCAGTTCGCTGTCTTCCCACCTGGACTAGTATTTGCTTGTCACGTATGGTTTAGTCTAGAGTGAGGCATATGATGTGATCCTAAATTAATGCTACTCCTAGAGACAATGGAAAATAGTCTTGATTAAACTAATACGCAATAGGAAATGAAGTCTAAGCTAGCCTAGGTGTGATGAGCATCCGTTCCTTAATCATCCGTACACATCTTGGACCTCATGCATGACTACAACTAGGATTACCAAGCGTAGATCCTAGGTACACTACTGGGTTACCAAGTAGTCACACTTAAATGCTCATGATTAAGTTGTACTCATTTCGCAGTTAATCAACAAGAATAGTAAATGAGGGTAAAGAAATATTAACTAAGAAAACAATAAATAACAATAACAATTAAACAATTAAAACTAAGTGAATGTTGCAATGATGAAGTAATCTCGATCTTTATTTCCGGTCATGTGCGTGTCCAAGTATGTCACATTCGAATAAAGGTGTCATACAATTACAAGCATCACACTACGGGCATGCACTTGGGAAAATAATCTAACTCCTACTGAAAAAAATGCAAGGGCTTTGCTACAACTACTAGAAAGATGCCTAAATGAGGCAGAAGGCCCTCTTATTTATAGGTCGAGATAGGCAGCTGTGTAAACGGGGCCATGTCGATGCAGGGAGGCTATGTCGATGGGCCCACATCAACGCGGCTGCATATATGGGCCTCGTATACGTGGCCTAGTTGATGCATCGACTATATAGCACTTCATCATACCCCCATGACTGAGTAAAAACTCGTCCTCGAGTCAAAGAAAGTGACGAACAAGCTTAATTAATTACACAGTGGATAGGTATGGGATTATTGACTGACTAGAAATTTATTCATGCCGTAGTGGATATGACAAAATTTGGACACAAACACAAAAGACAAAACTTGTGGAACTCATGGGGCTCCTGATAGTGGTGGCTCCTCCATGGGTGCCTTTCCTTTGTCCGGCGCGTTAGGCTTCTAAGATTGATACCATTGAAGAAGCACCTGATTTTTCCCCTCTTCTATTTGAGGATTATGAGCCGTCCATGCTGATGTTCCAATGTTTAATGGAGTCGACACTTTTCATGGACACAGTAGTTGTGGGAACACTTGATGGGCCTTGACATGCCATGCCGCAAATAGCCGTTGTTCCTCTTCATAGGCTCGGGCCTTGACCTATCCTCCCTTTGCTTGGATAGATTATGTAGGAATAGGAGTTGCATGATGGATGCTGAATGATTGTGCCTTTTGCTCTACATGTTCTACATGAGGCCCTTGGTCTCTGCCTCCCACAGGTCGTTCGACTGCACCTTGAGAAGGTCCTTCTTGTTGTTTGCTTTTAGGGGCCATCTATAATCACACAAAGATCAATTGTTAGTAAGGTTATGGAGAAAAGTTCAATGATTTCATACCTTACTCATTTCCGTTAATAAATGTTGCATTCTTTACTTAGTGTGATTTTAGAGTTAGAAATTTTTCAAGGAAGTTACCCTAAAAGTTTAATGTCGAACCTAGTTTTGAGGAATGTTTGATAAAATGATGACAAAGAAAAGAATAGATTTGGAAATGAAGTCCCAAGAGGGTATAAGATGATGTGGTGGTGTGCAACAAGTACAAATGACAAAAGTCACGCAAGTGGGTCCTCCCCAAAGCAGGTTCCAACCTATATGCCCTTGTGTAACCACACCTTAAGACATCCCTAGGCACTAGAAGGGTTAAATGTAATCTATACTAATGCAATGAAACACACACATGTTGATACCACCATGATGAGGTATGAATTCAATGTTATACAAGAAACGAGTCACAAATACATTAACAGAAAGATGGAATGAATCGGAGAAGGGATTGTAGAGATTGGGACATGAGGTAACTGACTCAGGGCACAATGAACTCTGCATGTACAACATGATTAAAGTGTCATTAACTCGTCGTTCCAAGATCAGGACCAAGTCCATTCCACTAATCAGTGACATCGCATTGTTTCATCCCATATGAACAACTATGAGAGTACCAAAACAACAAGGCGTACGATCACTTGGCGTTTTGTTCAAGGGAGGAGTGATTTTTGTTTTGTGGCACTTTTTTTCTCTTCTTTTCTTTTTCTCTTTTTTTTTGAATACTAAATCCAGAGAAGCCACCAACCATCAGGCATGGGTGCATGTATTTCTAGTGGGACCCCCTAGAACAACATTGGATTTTTTAGTTCCCTTTTGATTACTCTTACTCCCATTTTTCGTTAGATCTACAAGGATCTTAGTACAACCACATTTCATGATAACTCCCACAAACGTCACCAAAGAGAATCCGCAAGTCTCCTTGATGTCACACCCTAATCATTCTCTCTTGGTCCATCCTTCTTCATTCTGGGTACAATGAACATAAGATTAATTTTAAGTTCAAAAATGTCAAGAATATCACTGTAACCTCGAACAGAACCTCTTATTTGTAGAGTGGATGCATGGGTGTAGTGGGCTCACTGTCCAAATAATTGATCACTCGAAACTCGATAACATAAAACACACCTCAACCAACGAGTCACATGAGTGTTTTATTTGTAGATGAGATTACTTATAAAAACATAAAAAGGAAAAAAAGACAAAAAGGTAAAAAGATAAAACAAGAAATTGAGAAATGAAAAATTGGAAAACAAAAAGTTGAAAAATTAAAGAAACAGAAAAAATATTTATTAATTCTGTGTTGTTAGAATGGAGGATACCCCCCATAACTAAATGGTTAAGTATGGCTAGAATTAATAAATGGAAGGTGGGAATCCTTGCATGTTGGAAATATCGGAACTCAGTCATACTTACCCCATTGGGGTTCACACACTTGATTAGAGTTGACATAGTGGGGCAAGTTATAAGATGTGGTTAATTTATAAGGAGTTGACCCACTATGGTACTTGTGACCGTAAGATGGTATGCAAGGATCAACATGTCTCTCCATGTGGCAATATTCATTGGGCCCCATGGTTATTGGAGTATTGAGTGGTGGACTTGATAAGGTAACATGAGGCGTTGGGTTTGAAGAGGAAGATGCACCATAGTGTTGGATTTGTGCTGAGTTAGCGGATGCATTGGTTTCTGAACTATGGTGTCCCTTTCGACGGTCACATCTAAAGTAGGGACACCTTCAATGTTGTGAAGGACCTCCACTACTGTTGACAATAGCAACACAAGTAAAATTTGCGGGTTTGTGTTGTGGTGCAAAATCTTCTGGCATAGCTAGTGGTGATGTAGAAGGGGGTGAAGCATGAGAATATTGAGGTTGAGGAGAACTGTAGGGCACATGAGGTGGTGATCTTGTTGGAGAGGACATGGGTGGATAGTACTCAAGAGAATGATAACGATGAGGTGAGGTAGAGGATGCCGATCCCGTTGGAGAAATAGGGTGTTGAACATAATAAGCATTTGGCACTAGGACATACGAAGGGTATGGTCCAGTTGGCGATGGCCTCCCCCACAACTGAGGTTTTTGCCACGATGGTTGGACACAGTATTTTTGTACGAACTATAGATGTAACATTCCTCCCCAATGCTCATGTAAATGTGACAAGATTGGACATTGACCTTTGGGGTGATTGTACAAGAAAATATTCCATTGATACGTATGATTGACAATTGAGTTCTTATCCTTATTCTCTTCTACCCTTTGTTTCGATTGTCACATGGTGTCCTATCCTATTTCTTGATTTGGCATAGTTTTTCCTCTAATAATGTTGGCATATTCTCCACATATTTCATGTACCTAGTCCATCATCTTATTGATCTTTACCTCAATTTCATCTAGTGATTGTAGGATTGGGAAAGATTCCACCTCCTTGAAGTGAGTTGATTTCTCCTCTTCATGATCATGGACCCTTGTTAAGTTAAGATTTTGGTCCTATTGAGAACTTTCAACATTCTCCCATTTGGCTATTTCTCCTTCTTCTTTTTCTCTCCGCTTAATAAGCTCGTGGAGTTGATGGGTTTGTAGCTCATATAGTTGACCTTGGGCATACATCCCTAGGGTCTCCCTTGTTTCATTACAAAGCCCATCTATGATATGGTACATTCGTCTCTCCTCGAAGAACCCATGGCCTGGGCAGTTGTTTAACAATGCATAATATCTTTCTAAGGCCATGTCCAAGGGTTGATGTTGCGCTTGTTTCCATTTTTGGATTTGTCTCCACAAGGCTGACACTCTCGCATAGGTTTGATATCTTTCGTTGAAAAGTTCTACCATTGTCGGCCAACGTTGAATTGATTTTGGTTTTAAAGACCTATACCATACTTTTACTTGGCCAACGAGTGTCAAAGGAAAGAGCTTAAGTTTTTTCCACCCATTATCAATATTGTTCCATGTACAAGCATCGTAGAAGGCTTGTAAATGTTGTTGCGGATCTGAATCATAGCCTCCTGAAAACTTGGAAAAGTTGTTTAAATCAAGCACAGGTAGACAACTTTCCTTACGATGCCTACGAGCTATTCAAACAGCCTCCTGTATTTCCATTAAGCTTGTAGTGGTCAGTAGGGATTCATCATCACTAGGTATGTTATGCTTTCGTGCATTGGGACGATGTTGTCTTTGTTTATGTTTATAAGAAATCCCCACCTCGGGTTGCATACTCCAATCTTCATTGTTATAATATTCATTGGTTCTCCAATGAATTGCCTCACTAGATGTGGCATTATTATAGTCTTGTAGGAGAGACATGGTCGTAAATTTGTGTGTGAATTTATATGTGACTTTTTGTAAATTTTTTCTTCCTAAAAGATATATCCTTAATTCCTTATATAGTAGTCTTGTATGATATAACTAATCTAGATAACTAGCACCGTCCCTGGAAATGGTGCAAATGATGAGCAACGAGGTATCCCTATACTCAACCATATGAATACGAGTGTTCACGCACAATCTGGTCGAACTCCGTGGATAGGCTAGTTGTGGTATCTAGATCGTTACACGTTGATCGCAGTTCACTATCTTCCCACCTAGACTAGTATTTGCTTGTCACGTATGGTATACTCCAGAGTGAGGCATATGATGTGATCCTAAATTAATGTTACTCCTAGAGACGATGGAAAATAATCTTGATTAAACTAATACACAATAGGAAATGAAGTCTAAGCTAGCCTAAGTGCGATGAGCATCTGTTCCTTAATCATCTGTACACATGTTGGACCTTGTGCACGACTACTACTGGGATTACCAAGCATAGATCCTAGGTACACTACTGAGTTACCAAGTAGTCACACTTAAATGCTCGTGATTAAGTTGTACTCATTCCGCAGTTAATAAACAAGAATAGTAAATGAGGGTAAAGAAATATTAACTAAGAAAACAATAAATAACAATAACAATTAAACAATTAAAACTAAGTGAATGCTGCAATGATGAAGTAATCTTGATCTTTATTTCTGATCATGTGCACGTCCAAGTATGTCACATTCGAATAAAGGTGTCGTACAATTACAAGCATCACACTGCGGGCATGCACTTGGGAAAATAATCTAACTCCTACGGAAACAAAATGCAAGGGCTTCGCTACAACTACTAGAAAGATGCCTAAATGAGGCGGAAGGCCCTCTTATTTATAGGCTGAGATAGGCGGTTGCGTAAACGGGGCCACGTTGACGTAGGGAGGCTATGTCGACGGGCCAGCATCAACGCGGCTACGTATACGGGGCTCCGTATACACGGCCTAGTCGACACATCGATTGTATATCACTTCATCAAGGGTAAATCCGAATAATATAACATTCTTAAAAAACATTAGAAGACATGGTATAAGCTTAGTAAATATTAGAATTACAATCATATTAAAGTTTTAGAAGATATTCTTAATCAAATTAGGCTATGGTGACTTCTTTTTAATGAAGGAGCTTGGGCTACAAATGTATCTAGATTATGTACCACTTGGAGTAGGTTTGGTATTACTACAGTTTCTTATTTGCATATGCATGATATTTGGATTACTTGGAATGAAGCTTCTAGCCTCTATGATTTGAATAGAAAGAGGAAAAAAATTTTAAATTAATTTTTAATCTTGAGAATTTATTTAAAGTTGAAATAATTTACATAAGGCTTTTCCAGATATTTTTTGAAAGGATGATAGATATGTTTTTCCTTTTGATTTGAAAGTTGCTTATGAGATTATTACAAAGAATGATTTTATTCATATCAAATTCAATAAGCCTAGGAAAATGCAATAATCATTCGAAAGTTCCTACATTTCATAATATTCATATTTTTTATGGTATCTTATTTATCAAGGTCTTCCCATTGGTACTCTTCTTAAATATATGAAAAATATTTCTACTAAATGTTCTCTCAATAGAAGTGAAGACTCATTTTCTCATGGTTTTTTGAGTGTCCAATTACATAGCATGATTGGAAATGGATATTCAAAATTAATAACAACTTTTAATCAAGCATCAATGAAATCATTCTTGGTGATCATCCTACTTTGTCTACTTCATTTCTTGCATGGAATTATCTTTGACCACTTGTTCTCTGTACTATTTAGAAGCTTCAATGTGCATAATTATTTTCAAACACCAAGAGCATAACTATGATGTTTCTATAGGTGTCAAACACTAGATTATCAAAGATGTTGCTTTTCAGCTACAACTTCAAGCAAAAAAACTCTCAATGAAAGCTAAACAATTAATTTATTTTCTACAATATTAATTTCTTTTTGTTTTGGATGCTCAAGGATGGGAAGCTTTTAGCTTTTGTTATTATTTGTTTTTTATGTCTAATTGATGTATTTTTTTTAAAAAAAGTTTTCTCCTTCTCTTTACAAAAAAACCCTTTAATAATAAGTGAAAACTCAAGAGGTCACTTCTAAATAAGGGCAAGGCTTGATCCTTTTCCTACCATAGAGAAGAGATTTTTTAAGGTTGGTTGTAAGGATGAAAACCTAAAAAAGCATCCTCAAAACCATTAAGCTTTTTTTTAAGACTCTCTTTTCAATAACAATAGTTGTGATATCCTCACAAATTATAGTATGTAATTTCTAAAAGAAATATTTACTTTTATATTCTCTACTATTTCAAAGATATTTGTATTGTTAAGATTATTCCTTGCCATGCCAAAGAATTCTAGGAGAGAATATGTCCATTAAAACCACCAAAATGAACAAAACTTCAACCACATAGCTTGTAAACCAAAAGGTCTCTCTTTGTAAATTTTCAACTTCAATGCTACCAAAATCTATTGCAAAAAGCGCAAAGAACCAACACGGATAAAACATAAAAGTCGCCAATACAGGAGCCAACGAGAGCGATAGCGAAACAGGGTGGAAATAAAACAACTTGCATTACAGCAGCCCAAGCATTACAGCTGTCAAGCATTGCAGTACGTCAGAAAGAAAGGTCAGCGTTTGAAGTCAAGTGGGCACGTGCTAAGATCTACTTTTTCACTGGTCCTACTTTCGATTATTCAATGTTAGAATGCTAACATTTATGGATTCACTGATTCACGGGTTTTACTATCATAGCAGCTTCGCCAAAAAGGACACGGTTTAGAAGTCAGGCAGGCAGGCAAAAGTAGGAAGGTTCCTTGTCCTGCTGTGATTATTTGATTCTAAGATTGACTGATTCCGGTGAGACATGACTGATGACCCAGTCCAAAGAACGCCGTATGCATGGGGCTGATTGCTTTCTATCAATCTGCATTCCAGGTAGATGTGGATTACATTCGTTTGGGTTTCTGATCAATTCAAAGGTTTGCTTCTGACGCGTTGAATACACTCTCTTTGAATAGGAGGATTCAGAATCTGTATACAGATACACGCATCCTGCCATCAACAGATTTGGGGCTTTAGGCAATTTAATTCATGGTTGCTAGTTCCTAACAATTGGCTGCATTTTTGGGAGAAGCAGTAATATGGGTTCTAGCAGGCATTCATGGTTTGTGTTAATTTTCTTTTTGGTTTCTTTCACTTGCTTCATGAATTCCACAGAGGCCCTTGTTGGGTACGCATGCAACCGTAATGCAAATTACAGCAGAGGCACTCAAGTGGAGAAAAATGTGGTGCAAGTTCTGAACAATCTGGTGAATGCTTCAAAACACTCAGCAGGCTTCAATAAATCCGTTGTTGGGAACGGTAATGATACCATTTACGGTATGGTCCAGTGCAGGGGAGATACCACGGCAGAGCAGTGCTACAACTGTTCAAGAGACAGCATCAGTACCATTCAAGACATATGTGGTACTGCATTAGGAGCAACTTTCTGGTTTGATCTCTGTTATCTGAGATTTGAAAATTACAGTTTCATCGGAAATCTGGACACGGATCGGGCAAAATATATTGCAAATGGCCAAAATGTTTCAAACCCAGATAGTTTTCAACCGGTTGTTAGAGGCCTACTGGGTAATTTATCCAGAAAGGCTGTGCAATCTGCCAGCATGTATGCTTCTGGTATTAGCAATGCTACTTTTCCCAAGATTTATGGTCTGGTTCAATGCTGGCAAGATACTTCTTTGGATAACTGTCAGATTTGCTTGGACAAGAGTATGGATATAATTTTTACAAATGCTCCAAGCAGTATTGGAGCCCAAAGATTATCAGCAAACTGTGAGGTTCGGTACGAGATATACAGCTTCTTTTCACGCACTCCTGCTCCCTCTCCTCCTCCACAATTGGCCCCGGGAACCCAAAGTCCTTCTGTTTCCCCTGCACCGGTCCAAATTCCAGAAATTCAAAGTAAGTACAAACCTGATTTCATTTCATTCTCTTAGTTTACTTTGGCTTTTAGGTTTTGGAATTTGAATTCTTAGATTTTGAATAAAGATGCTTCGGATCCATGGGAACTACAGTTTGATTTTGTCACTGTTATTAGGATTTTTGTTTTTATTTTTTTTTCATTTAGTTTTCTAACATCTGGAACAGAAGCAGACAAATCCAAAAACAAATTACCCTTGATATTAGGCGCCTCAGGGGGTTTTGCTGTGCTGCTTCTTCTGGTGTGTTCTGCTGGCTGCTTTGTTTTCCGAAGAAGGCCCCGCTCTACAGGGGCTGTAGCCGCAGGCAATGGTAGCAAATGTTGTTCAAATAAATAATGTTTCTGAAATGATGTAGATTACTGGATTGTAGAAAAATTAAGCTTACCAAATCTACTGTTTTTGCGCGATTTTTTTATTTTGCAAAGATGCTGCTACTGGAGAAGAAGAAGTTGAAATGTTAAGTGAGGATAGGAGCCTAATGTTTTCCATGGAGTCGTTGAAGATTGCAACCAACAATTTTGATGAGGGTCTCAAGCTTGGACAGGGAGGATGGGGTGTGGTTTACAAGGTTACTTAAATGTGTTCTACATTTAACAGTAAATGCATAATAGAAAATACCACCCAAAAAATGTATTTGTTAACTTGCGGTTTTCTTATTTCTTTTTTTTTTTCCTGGTTTAAAAGGGAACATTGCTAGATGGTACAAACATAGCGGTGAAGAAACTTTCTTTTATATCGTGCCAAGGCTACGATGAATTCGTGAATGAAATCAAGCTTGTTGCTAATATTCAACATCGAAATCTTGTCAAAATGCTTGGTTGTTGTATTAAGGGTTCTAATCGAATTTTGATCTATGAATACCTATCAAATGGTAGTCTTGACAAGGTTCTTTTTGGTGAGCATTTCTTCTTGTATAATGACTATACCAATTTAAAAACCTTTGATCCATTATCTATTTTTAACTGAGTCATTATTCTCTTTCCCAACAGGAAACTTCAAGAGAAGAAAACAATTTGACTGGCAAAAGAGGCATCGCATCATCATTGGCATAGCAAAAGGTCTTTTATATTTACATGAAGATTCTAAACTCCGAATCATTCATCGTGATATAAAAACAGGCAACATATTATTGGATGATAAATTCAATCCCAAGATTGCTGATTTTGGTTTGGCCAAGCTTTTCTCTGGAGATGAAACCCACGTTCAAACCAGGGCAGCTGGAACCTAGTAAGCAGTTGGATACTTGCAAACCTGAAATTTGTAGTTTCACAGAATTTAGATTCTGATTGTTTCATTTCTGATTGTTTCATTTCTGTTATCAGTGGATACATGGCTCCAGAGTACGCCTTGCGAGGTCAGTTATCCACCAAAGCAGATGTATATAGCTTTGGCGTTCTTTTATTGGAGATTATCAGTGCAAAGAAGGCGTATGAGTTAGACTCGTTCACAGATACGCAAAACCTTTTAGAATGGGTATGAATGGTTATGCTAAGTTTAAGCTGTATTCTGTTTTTTGTTATTATGTATGTCTTTAATGTTAATGGCATGAATTTTAGGCCTGGACGCTGTACCAACATGGAAATGTGATGGATATAGTGGACGAAGCTCTAACAGAAAGCTGCATGCCGGAAGAAGTCCTCAGGTGCATTCATGTAGCACTTTTATGTGTACAAGCGTATTCATCTCAAAGGCCTGCAATATCTACTGTGCTGGTGATGCTTTCTAGCAGCACAATAACGCTACCAATTCCCGGTATGCCTGCATTTGTAAACATGAGGCATGAGAGGGATTTTTCCCTATCTGAACTTGGAGGAAGATAAGACCAAATATTCCATGGCAAGACAAAGGTTCTTAAAAAGCCTTTTAATATTGCTAAGATGACAGCATTACAGCAAAATGGAAGTTTTGTACAAGTAATTTTGAGGCACTGAAAAGGCTGGTAATTTCATGGTTTGTTGAATAAAAAGTTGCAACTTTGAGCAGGATCTCTTTACCAATAGGATTGTAGGTGAGTTGTAATGTATTAGCTTGTCAATCAATTCACTAATAAGTTGCGACTTTGAGTGGGAGCTCTTTACCAATACAATTGTAGCTGAATTGTAATTCATTAGCTTGGCTATCAATAGCTTGCAAGTCTGAGAATTTGAGCTTCAGGTACAATATGGGTTGGAATAGTGTCCATCCCAATTTGATAATTAAGAATTTTCTTGCACATATGGTAATGCTCTTAAATTTCGGCCAAAGGCACTTTCACCTTTGTAGCCAGAGGGAAGACTTTACTAACAACTCACAAATTGAATCCCATTGTATTATCAGTTTCATCTTTCAGATTTATTTTTTCTATTATACTAGTTTGGCTATATATTTAGTATTTAGTGAAGAAATTTTTTTTCAAATTGACCAAATCCTAGAATTGATTTACTGAAAAATGATTTTCATGTTGTAAGAAAAGAAAATCAAAACTAGTTATTTAGCCATTACATATGCATAATATCTCATTAAAAGTAGTACTATGCTGAATAATTATTTATTTTCAATGACAGTCTAGCCAACTAGTTGGCCAAAAATACAATGAACTTAGTGTATTCACCTCCACTCTATTACATAAACTGAATTATTGATATTAGACATCACTGGGTCATTGGAGAATCACTGAAGTATTCAATGTAAGTAACAGTTTCCGAGACAAGCCTAGTAGCTAGTCAAAATCAGCTATCGTGTGTTGAAACTGTCTCATTAAAATATTGCTGGCATTGATATCTGTGGATGATTCTAAGTTTTGAATCAATGCTGAAGACCCTTGGTACCTCAGCAACCTTATCTTATGGGAATTTGCTATGCATAGTCATCAGACTACAAGAAATGAATGTCAATGTGCAGAAATAGTAAGCCTCAAAATTGAAATATGTAAAGAGAGCGTTTGCTCACCAAAAAAGGATTTTCTACAGAACTGTAGTAGCCAAGCACTCCTAAACAATCATTCTCAGTGAACCCTCTATACAGCAACCCAGAAGCTTCACAAGAGTTCGATGTTGAATCTGACCAAGCAGTTTGATTTCATTCATAAATTCTCTTTTACCCTGATGATTTTGTAGAAAGTTGTTAAGACTCCTAGTTGCTTTCCATCTGGCAAGGTGCCCCAGTGACCAAAATCACACATGGGTGTAATCTCCAGTTCTAGAAAAACAGGGCATTGATTTAGTAGAAATTCAAACAGGCAAATGCTCTTGTATTCAACACCAAACCAACCCTCTAATTTTAAATCCTGTTACCGTCACGATGGCCTCAACGCGTTCATCGTCATATGCTAAATCATCGTTCTCTGCACTTGTACATTTTGGTCAGTTTCAAACGTATTCAATCGTCATCTTTGTTATGAATTCAAACAAATCCAAATATATTAGTCAATTATGAGTGACGATCTAATGTATAATGGATTGAGTAGTTAGCCTAATGGTGGTAAAACTTTTGATCAAAGAATTCTAAATTATAGGTTCGTAGACCTCTGACTAGAGAATTCCAAATTATACGTTCGATTCCATTAACAATTCCTGAGTTATGAAAGTTCTAGGTGCGTTTTCTTGTATATGCATAAAAACAGCCTATGCAACACGCAAGCAATAAAATACAGAGCCTCCCTATGACCCTCAAAGATGACCCATAGCTTAACGGGGATGTTTCTAGATGACCCATAGCTTACCAGGGATGTCTCTGCAGATTATCAAACGAAAAAATAATAACGACGGGCGACCAAGCTTAAACCATAGAATGATCGCTAATCACAAGTCGGAATAATCAGCTACCCAGCGCTCGCAGAGAAAATGGAATGCTTCCTGTGCTCTGGATTTCATGGCTGTGTATCCTCCTACCCTGGGAACACAAATGTAATATTTCACAAAATCTGAGATATTCACCGAGGTTTGTGATTTTTTTCAGTTATAATTGGTTTTAAAATATGGTTGATTTGCAGTTGTGCATCAAGGTAATCTTTTAATGATGTTTGGGAAGCTTCTGGCAGTTATATTTCCACTGTCCAATATAGTTCCAGTTGCAATTTTATGGACATGCACTAAATGGTTTTGTTATTCTCTCTTCGATCTTAAGGATCTGCTGATACACAGTATCTCAGACTCTCAGAGTAATGAACCTGAACCCGTAACTGGTAGCATAACCCACTGGAATTTCTTAACACTGAAGATCAATTTACACAAGGAAAATTCAGATCATACTCACACAAGCCCCAAATTCCTAAGGATATACGGAAACAAGACACCCACCATCATCAGTAAACACAAGATCAGTAAACACTAACACACAAATACCAAGTTTTCAGACGAACATAAAAAAGCAGCAAAATCACAGCAGCAGCAGCAGCAACAACCGAAAACACACACTAAATCTCATCGGAAACGTAGGTATTAACAAAGGACACAGCGTCGTCGTGGGTGGAGCCACCTGCAACAAGCAGAAGCACAAGCACCTCCTTAACCTGGCTCTTGATCAGCTTAAGCAGGGCATGGCGTAATCCCGGAATGTAGAGCGCGGTCTTCAGTTCTGGAATATAGTCCTCGGCCTCATCCAGAATCAAGTTGCAGAAAGTATCGACATTGGAGTTGAAGCCTGGCGATGCGATCACGCCCTGTACAATGCTGCCGAAGTGCGACTGCGTGGCTGAAACCAGATTGGAATTCAGCCACAACTTGAGCTTTGCTGTTGCCGTCCTAAGCAGTGTCGCAGAATTGGCCTCCATTTCTGCAAAGAAGAAGGAGTCGCCATGGCTTCCATGATTGTCAATATTGCTGCTGCTGCTGTACCAGTGCTGCTCCTCCTCGGCCATGTATGGAATGAAAATGTAATTTCTGCTGTCCCGCCGATCTGCGTGCCTGTGCGCTCTGCCTTTTGTTACGATTTTGGACTTCGAACCCGTGACTCGTGCATTGAATCAAGGGAGAAATTGCCCGTCTGCGTACCCGTGATTCCCGAAAGCTCTGTTTCTTCCTCCCTGATCGTGCGAGTGCACTTTGGAGTTGATTTCTATGCTTTGCATGGTAATGGGCTTGAGTGCGCTGAGGTGGAAGTTTGTCATTTTGCTATTCTAAAGTGGGTTTCATGTGCTAAGTGCTTGTTTCAATAAAGTAAGGTTTAGCTTTAAAAGGACAAAGCTTATACAAATGTTGGTGGAGTTACCGGTATTCTTTTGGACATGCCTTCATCTCACCGCTTATTAGTCATTAATTCAACTCTCTTGCAAAATTACATGGCGGTTTCTTTGTTGAAAAATTCTCTAAATTTTAAACAATAAACGGCAAAGTAAATTTAGGGGTTACTCATTTAGTCTTGCACCATGTACTTTTGCATTTAATTACCATGTGCTTGTACTATGTGCTTCTTTCTATCATGCGTCTAACGTATCCTAAGTTAAGTGTACGCTATACACTAGCTAAATGTGCTTTCATTTTCTTAGTTTTCTTTTGTGGACTTTGAGTTAATAAAAATTTCATGCATGAAATAGGTTCATATACAATATTTCTTAAAGATTATGAATCTACATGATTCTTTCATTAAGCAATCTATTTAGTAGCAATTTCCTCGAAGAGCTTCTATTACATTTCATCTAACCATAAATTTTCCCGTATTTTTGAATAGCATCAATATTGTAACATTTTTAGTTATTCAAGTTTCATCTATGTAATTTTTAGTTATTCAAGTTTCATCTATGTATTGTAGGTTAAGGTATGAAGGGGGTGTTAAAAAGTTGATTTTATTCTTATGCTAGTGAAGCCCAAAATAATTGAAATATAAGCACACCCCAAGATATAGGTTGGGATATGGAATTGAAACTAGATATCTATATGTACCTTAAGCAATATTGTCAACACAATTTGAATAATATGTTGAATAATGCTAATTTTTTGGAGCATAGTGAACTTATCATGGATAGCTACATAATAATAATAATAATAATAAAGGATTATCACCGAAAGCCACAACTTACCTCACTAAGAGGGATCCCAAGAGGATTGGTAGATGAGTGAAAGCCTAACCTTTTCAAATAGTTGTACCCAAACTTGAACCCAAGTCTTTGACTTGAGCTACATGATTGTGAAAAGTATCACATTTATTTTTCCAAATAGCATGCAAATGTAGAGGTACATAACCAAGTCAATGCAATGTCTCAAGCAAGTTTTAGAAAAAAGAATTAATTCTTGGGCTAAAGCTAACTAAGTTAAGGTAAGGTATCAAGTGTTGGGATTTTGACTAAATAGACCCTTGATTGAAACTCTAAAATTTTTACAAAATTTGATAAAAAATCTGAAAACTAAATTTACCACAAGTCATGGTCTATGATCACAAGTTCATTGTGAGTCATGGTGGACAACCATGAGTGAACCATGACCAAACCACAAGTTATGGTTTAATGATAAATAATGATATTATGAAAACTAAGTGATGAATCATGTTTTTTGCATGCTCCGATGTTGGGTACCTGATGTCGGGCATCCACAGCCCAAATGCGATGTCAGATATCCAATGTTGCGGGATATATGTTAGCCTATAAATATAGTGCTTGGGCTTACAATTTGGGATAGTTTTGCATTAGCTTTTTCATAGTTTTGTCAATAGAGTAGCCAAATTCTTGTAGTTTTATTCCATAATCTTAGAGAACAGTTAGTGAGTGCCTACAAAGTGGATCTAAGTTAGTTGTACGAAGTCTTATTTGATTGGCAATGTACTTGGACATATTCCATGAGTAGCAATAAGATCGAGATTGATTCTTATTCATTACAGCACTTTGACCTAGATTAATTTACTTTCCATGCAATTTACTTTTCATGTACTTAGTTAATATTTACATTTTCATGCATGTTAATTAATTAAGCACATAAGTACGATCACTTTGAGCATGTGTATGACTCTTGGTAATCCTAGCAACACTTAACATTTGGTAACCCAACAACATTATATGTGTTCAGGATGTGCACAAGAAGTGTGATCGGATACTTATGTTAGGGTAGTTGATTATTAATTAGCAATTAGATTAGTTGAATTGATCATAAATTGAGTTTCAACCTATTGTTAATCATAGAACAATAAAATATAAAATAATAAAAAGCATATGCCTCACTCTAGACTAAACCATATGTGACAAAGCTACCACTAGTCCAAGTGGGAAGATAGTGAACTGTGATCAAGGCATAGCGATCTAGATGCCACAACTAATCCCATTCATGGAATTCAACCAGTTTATGCATGAACGTTTGTGATTCGTATGGTTGGGCGTAGGGGTACCCTGCCACTCATCATGGTGCCATTGTTGGAGATAGTGCTAGTTATCTAGATTAGTTGTATTACACATGATCTATGTGAAAGGTATTAATGATATATCTTTTAGAAACTATTAGCTCACACACACCATAAACCAACAACAATGTCTCTCTCACACGAAAGTGACCATGCACTATATAGCGAACACATTCATTAGAGAACTAACGTAATATATGATGAAGAAAATTGGAGTGATTAACCTTATGCAAGGGTTTCTAATGATCATGACCACCTTGACAACACTCAAAGACTGCATTCACGTAAGATAGATAATCTTGGAGGAGATGACGTAAGTCCTAAACTAGGGGAGGCCTCAAGGTCTAAAACCTTCTCGAAAACAAGGAACGATAAATTAAGGGATCCTAGGAAACACCATAGAAGCCATGGCAATTCTTCTAGTTCCTCATCTTCCTCTTTCCCTTCAATGTCTAGTTTCGATGAGGATGAACGTAGGCATGGAGATAAGGCTCCACTAAAGGGTCAAACTAAAAATCGAAATTAAACCCATGGAAAAATTCAAAGACATCATCATGAACATAGATGGCATCATCACGATCAAACAAATAGAGATAGAAATTTTCCTCACAACCTATTTGATGATGATGAACCCTTGTTGGCCACTAAGAGCCGAATGCATATCACAAAGGTTGTTAAGATATTTCAAAGGCATCGCAAAAAGAGTCACCTACTTAAGCTTGACATGAATAATATTTCTAAATTTGTAGAAGGTTATGGTTCAAATTTGTAACTTCATTTACAAGCCTTCCATGATACCTATGCTTTCTACAACATTGAAAATGGGTGGCAAAAGCTTAAGCTCTTTCCTAGGACACTAATTGATAGAGCCAAAGTGTGATATAGGTCATTGAGACCAAATTCTATTTGATGATGGTCTACAATGCATGAACTTTTCAATGAGAAATACCAAACCTATGCAAGGATGTCCAATTTGTAAAGACAAATCCAAGAGTGAAAGTAAGAACTACATGAATCCGTGGACATGGCCTTAGATAGATATTATTTCTTACTAAATAAATGCCTAGGCCATGGTTTCTCCTAGAAAAGGCAACTTCTCCACATCATAAATGGACTTTGTAATGAAATAAGGGAGACCCTTGGGATGTATGTCCCAAGTCAATTATATGAGCTCCAAGCCCATTAGATCAAAGAGCTAATTGAGTGTGTGGAAAAAGAAGAAGGAGAGATATGCAAATGGGAGAATATCAAGAAATATCAATAAGACTCAACTCTTCAACAAAAGGAGGTCCAAATCTATAGTAAGGAGAAAAAGACTGCTCTCGATAAGGTGACCTCGCAACAAACCTTGCCAATACAAGAGCCTATTGATGAACTAGAAGTAAAGTTTAATAGGATGTCCAAGTGGATATATGAAAATGTTACAACTCTGATTGAGATGGTCGAGGAGAGAATCATGCAAAAAAAGCCAAGCGATCACACTAAACAAAGGATACAAAATTAAGAAATAGCTAGGAGCACTTTTCAGCAAATAGGAAAAATGACTAAAGAAAGTGAGGCTATAGACTTAATCATAGATGAAGATAATGGATGCAACATTTGCATACTTGACCATCCGAAGGGCCATTGTCTAGTCATGTAGCATCTATAGGAGTATTGGGCAGGTGCCTTAAATCTAAAGTTTGTGCAAAAGCACATGCTTAGGAGATTTCTTCTCCCATAAGGTACTCATCAATAGTCCCACAATCAATCGTACCATCCTAGGGGGACTTATTACTAGCCTCAACATGGTCATCAGCCATACTGGTAGAAACTGCAATCATGGGGAAGGCCACCACCAAATCAACCCTATTTGTCAAAATTGCATGGATATTATGTTCAACATTGTTTCTCCAACTAGTTCTACATCCTCTACTTCTAATCACCACTACCACTCTCTTGAGTATCATCAACCCATGACATCCCCTAAAGGATAACCACCTCATACCTCTTACCATCCATCCTACCCTCAATATTTTCATTCTCCACCTCATTATATGCCACCACCAGCAACACAGGTATGTTTTGCACCATAATATCAACAAATGAATGTCACTTGTGCTACAAATGTGCATAAACATGCTAACACTAGTGGGTCTCAACTGCAACATTGGAAATGTCCCTTCTAGAGGAAAGGCTGTAAGCCAAAGTAGACCATGCATGGACTCACCATATCATCTAAGCTAGCACAAGGCCAATTTGGTACACCACCTTCCTTATCTCAACCAATGTCCTTTGATCATACACAAGGGTCACCATCCATCAATACTCTAACCCCAAATCTAAATAATGAATCTAATAGTATGGGAAGACAAATAAATCCATGCATACCATATCATGATCAAGGGTGCAATCATGGGCTAGCCATCCATAATGTTAACACACCTCATACCTTGACACACCATACATTTAACCATCAAGTGTGTGACCAACAATTTTTCTACCTAGCCACCACACCACCAATAGACACCCAGTGGCTAGGGTAGGGATGATTACCAATGTTTCATACATGCATGGATCCTATTTATCCAGTTTTGAATCCTTGTCATAGCCAAATGTTTAGTCATGGAGGTCACCCCCCATTCTAGTCATTAGGATTCTTAAGTGTTTTTAATCTTTTTGTTTTACAATTTGTTTTACATCTTTTTGTTTTACACCTTCTTTATTTTACATCTTCTTGTTTTCATGTTATTAATCTTTTCTAATTTTTTTTACACCATTGTTAGTACATTTTCTATTTCTTGAATATTTTACACTTTCTTTTATATTTTCTTTTATTTTTGTGTGATTTTCTAACTTGTTGTTAATAAGTGCCAAGTACAATGGTAATGCGTTGATTGGTGGTGGTATGTACTATTTTTATTATTTGATTATTGGTGTCTGGTAATGCGTTGATTCTGGCTTTGAATTTCATTATGGATGATTAGGACATGGTTTCTTTTTCATGCAACAAGTAGTGAGTCCATAGCATCCACCCTTCCACAAACTCTATGGTTTTCCTTGTTCTGGAAATGTGCAATCCCTTTTTCATTAACACAACTTTAACAAATTTGTGACTTTGGTAGTTTCCAAAATTGGAAAGGATTCAAAGGTTTGAATAGAGTGTGACTTCAAGGAGATTCGGTATTCTTTGTGCCTTTCTATTTACCTAGGTGCATGTGTGTTTTTATGGATTTCTTACCATTTTGTGTTGACCAATAAAAGGAAGTTGAAT